>VKOC01047105.1:0-122287 GCA_009364415.1 Spea multiplicata
ATGGACGCAGACAACCCCCGCTGCTAACCGCACCTCCTCCTGGGTGCAGCGGAAGTTGTGTACGCGAATCGCGTATAGCTCTACACGCTGCCCGGACTACGCACCGGGGACTCAGAAGCTCCAGTAAGTTTGGAGGAGGGAGGGGGAGGGAGTGTTAAATGGGGGGCATAAGGCATTTCTGGAGGCAGAGGGCTCTGTGAAATGCCTTTTAACCCCCTTAATGCCACTCTGCCTCTAGAAATGCCTTTTAACCCTCTATATGCCACTCTGCCTCCTGAAATGCCTTGTACCTCCCTATATGCCACTCTGCCCCCATAATGTGCCTTTTAACCCCCTAAATGCCCGAGTGGCATATAGGGGTATAAGGCAATTCTGGAGGCAGAGTGGCACATAGGGGGTCAAAAGGCATATCATGGGGCACAGTGGCATTTAAAGGGTTAAAAGGCATATCATGGGGTACAGGTAATATTAGGGGTAAGGCATTTCTGCGGCAGATCAGTGGCAAGCCAGGGGGCAGATGTGCATAACTGGGGGGGGCAGCCGTTGGAAAAAAAGGAAAAATCATTATCATAGCTTTTATTAAAAAAAATTGTTCACATAGTTTACATGATGTATTAACATCTTACTGTAAAACAAAAACAATTCCTTATTAGAGGAAATTATAGGGTTATATTCAGGCTTTTTCTTTTTTCATAAATTAATATTCAGATTGTGGGGGCTCGTTTTATAATCAGGGTCGTCTTATAGTCGGGCAAATACGGTATTTATCCTTCTTTGAAATAAACCTCCCTCTTCTGCTTTGTTAATCTTGTTTATCTTATGTCCCCTTTCTCTCTTCCATTCTATACATATTAAGATCCCCTTTTAGTAGCCCTCAATTTACTCCAAAATGTCACATCTGGACATTAGGTCTCCAGCTAAGACTAATTCCCTGGCTGATGACAAACTACTTTTCTTTTTCCTTTTATTGCACTTCCTTAGGTTATGCTTTTCACTCTTTTGGTGAAATGTTGGCAAAATGAACCCTCCAAAAAAAAGGTTATCACGTATAATTCAAATGCCGATAGCCTTTAAAACGATATAACCTTATTTCATTGACTACTATGCAGTATTACACCCAAACAAAATAGTATATACAATCCAAAAAACACTAATATGCTATTATCGGATATGACTTGGGGACACCTTGTTATATGTTTCTTCTTTGGCACTGAAGTTGCACACGTTATACTTTTCTAATTTAAATTAGGTTTCCAATATGAAAAAGAAAATATTACCACTAGAAAAAAAAAATGTTGCTTCATCTAATAACTACTGAAATGTACAGATGCTTGCATACCCATGTGGCTTAGGTGGGGTATTCTAGTTATTTTCAATGTATATGAGAGGCTTACTGAAACGGTCATCACTTTGGATACAGCAGTGAAAAAGTCTGTTACACGAGGCCTTGATTAAGAGCTGCTGGTCATTCCTCATGGTTTGATTTTATAGGATTAACTCCAATGTATAGTTTTGATGTATGTTGTACAAACTGTAATTTATGCCCAGTTATGCTATTAATGGTACATTTATTTTCTTTGGTGTTTAGAATACACAACTGTCTGCTTCTGATGTTCATTCTCTCACCCTGTATTGTGTGCCTTATTTCATTACACAACATAAATACGAGCAGAAAAACAGTGTGGGTTTCTTTGTTAACAAAAAATCGAAGACATGGCCCCTTTAAGAGGACAATCTTTCCTCTAAGAGGACTGAAATCCCCCTGAGCCTTATTTCTAACAACAAGCGAAGAACATGTAAAGAAGTTTCACGTGTAAAGAAGTGTTTCACGTGTAAAGAAGTGTTTCACGTGTAAAGAAGTGTTTCACAACACAATGAACGACCGCTTGGGAATGTTTAGAATGTTTATGTCTGGGTTCAGCTTGGGACAGCTAAGTTAACCATTAAATGTCTAAATGCCACAATAAAATCAATGTTCTCTATAGCACTCTGTGTTCAAATGGACATGAATGGTAGTACAGAAGGTGTTTTTTCTATGTTAACCCTCACTAAATATATCTTTTAATAGGTGAACATTGCCACATTTACCTTTCTTATTGTACGCCTTGGTAATAAAACTTTTCCTTAAAATCGAGTGCTGTGCATCACACAAATATACTTGTGGAATAGATGTTTTTGAACTAGGGAGTACACCAGAACCTATAACAACAAGTATTTATATAGCGCTTTTCTCCCGGTGGGACTCAAAGCACTTTACAGGTATATGCATAAAAGAGAAAAGGAGTGAATTATCTGAAGGATTGGGAGAAAAGATGTGTTTTAAGTCTTTTTTAAAAAGTTTCTAATGGTGAGGCCTCTCTGACAGTGGTAGAGAGCAGCATGACAATGCGTTGGAGCCTGATTTTGTGCACACTTTGGGTATTGAGAGAAGAGACATATGTGTGGATCAAAGGGGGCAAGCAGGGATGTAGGGTGTTAATAGCTCAGTTAACAGGGTCCCTGGTCCTTTAGGGCTTTAAATGATAACACGCCTATCTTAAAAGTGGATTCTCCATTTGATAGGAAGCCAATGGACAGACAGTAAAATAGGTGTAATATGGCATGAGCGGGGTTGATTTGTTAATAGTCTGGCTGCTGCGTTCTGAGCCAACTGCAGTTTGTGAAGTTCTTTTTCTGGGAGGCCTACATACAGAGCATTGCAATAATCCTGACGAGATGTCACAAATGCATGGATTAGGGCGGCAGTATCCTCTGGTGGGATTAGGAGCTTTATCCTGGCTATGTTCCTCAGGTGGAAGAAGGCAGAGTTTGTTGCAGCAGAGATTTGACATTTAAGTGACAAACCACTGTCAAGGAGTACTCCAAGATTTCGCACTTCACTTGACCTGAGTAGCTTTCAACCCCCAAATTCTATGCCAGTTTGGTTAGTATTTCCGAGGATTGGCACAGTTATCATTTGTCCTCTAATCAACAGAACTTCTGTTTTATCAGGATTTGCCTTTAACCAGCTAGCTTGCATCCATTCTGAGATCTGCTAAAGCATCTGTTGAAAAGAAATGTTAGATCCTTAGTTCCTGATGTAAAGGAAGGGTAGAACTGCGTGTCATCTGCATAGAAGTGGTATCTTAATCCATGTTTTCTGATGATGTCCCCCAGTGGCTGTACTGAAGTGGAAGCAACTACCCTGCAAGGGACAATGTAATGACCCTGACACCCCTTCTATAGAAAAATGCATATTAAAGTACTCTGGAGGCGAAAAAAGCACTTACCTGATAACGAAGAGCAGCTGCCCTCCTCGTTCACGGTCCGACTATTCTTGCTACTGGTTGGCTGCTTAAAGTAGTCAATCCGAGGAAAGTGTTCCCACTGAAATCTGAAGAGACCCCCACCCTCAGTGTTCATTGAGACTCCGCACAAATTGGGGATAAATACATAAATATAGAGCTGCACTCAAATTCAAAAAAATTAAATAGAAAAACCAAATATACCACAGTAAGCAGAGTACCTAATAAGCACAATAGTGCTGAAAGAATATACAGTGATATAGATAAATCAATACATATTGTATGTGGCAGAAGGTGCGGAGAATGCGGAAGAGATCATCAACGTTATTTGTCAAGGGTGATCTTTGTGTCGAAACGTTGATGATCTCTTCCACATTGTTTTGTTTTTCTTAATTTGAGTGCAGCTCTATCTTTATCTATTTTGATATATCTATACCTGGTGGGTGCAGGTTTGCACCAAATTCCTGTATACTTACTTAGTTATTCATTGGTAATCAATGTGTCTTATAATGTATTTGTGTATTTAAATTTAGAAGGGCGGAGTGAAAATTGAGAGATTCTACAGAATTCTCCCATGCATCTGCAAAACAGGCAACACTGAAATTTAAATGGAGCACATATCCATCTACATTAAAGTGCATACAATGGCCGGACTGCCCCTATAAGAGAACAGAGGTTCACCGGATAAAAATAAATATGTAAATGATGTATTGACCACACTTTCTACATTTTTGATAGGCTTATCCTGACATATAATGTAATCTAATGAAGTAGTAAATGCATACGCATATAGGAAAATGTACTTTAGCTGCAAACTTTGAAGCTTCCATTGTCAGTCACGTGATTTTTTTGGGGTGACTTTCCCCGCTGAAACACAACATTGAGCTGATTGCTTATGGCAATGCTGATACAGCCCTGCTTAATTATTTCCTCTTACATTCGTCAGGATGATTAACACTGATGCTTCCAAGGTAGAATGATAAGGAGATGATGGTGTCTGAATATATTGTATTAACTAAAAATAGAATTGTTTTAAAACTGGAAAAATGTTTAAATGCAAAGTTTATTGCAATGAGATTCCCCTTTAAGCACCCTGAACGGATGATCTGATTCAGTAGATCCAGAAAACCGTTCCTACCCCCCCCCAACCTGCGAGATCAATATAAAACAATAAGTAATAATTAAAAATAATAGATAAGCAGAGCTTAATTAACATTGCCATAATGAATCAGATCACAGCAAGCAGGGAAAATTAATAAATATCACACGACTGCCTACAATGGTAACCTACAGGTCTGCAGATACAGGGTCATTCAAATAAAACTGGGTAAAATCCGGCATTACTTTAGTGCTAAACAATATTGGGGGGGAGGGAATTAAGGAAACCCCACATTTTTATGTTAATGCACATCTCGGTATACAGTATTTAATATCGTTTTTTATGTATTTTTTCTAAACGTCCCCTTTAAGGGATTTGCATGCAGCATGTTCTCTTCATTGTTGACATCACAGTCCTCTTCTGTCTCTTGAGCACAGCGGCTCACTTTTCGTGTTTGTTTGGAGATACTGGTGACCTTTGAGATTTGCTCCACATCTTCCATATATCCTCGGCAAATTTCGGTAATTTTAATTAACCTGATTTATATTACCGGTATTATTGATTTATGAGAGCACCGCTCCACCAAGGCTATCAAAAAGGCAGGGATTGCCCCTCCAGACACTTTCATTTGTGTGCAATATTACATAGGATTATTATAATAATGCGAAATAAACCCCAAATCTTCTTCAGTGCCACATTATGTATGTAGAAAAATACATAATGTTCAAAATATTTTTTTTTTCATATCACTTTTTCCTTTTAATGGCGCTGTAGGCCGACAGGTAGTTCTGTGGTTGCTGCCGAATCGTTATAATGTGAGGGCCAGTAGTAACGACATACCGGTATTTGTATTTATATATATGTATAGCTGTCCGGATATGAGAAAAACCGCCAACCTTAGTATCCTCTGGATAAAAATGGTTTGTGACTAGTTTATTAATGAAAACAATTAAAGTTGTGACTTTTGAATTCTGTAAAAAACACTATTATCGGTAGTTTGCGTATATTCCATTACGTTAATTGGTTAAAGAGATGTTTAAGGCTGTAGTCATAATGCTCACCAAATAGGATCAAACATTGTTATGTTTTCACTATGAATAATATCTGCTTTACGGGTAAATATACTAACTTGGAGCATTTCTGCTTTCTGACAGAAGCCGACCCCATAGAGAAAAGGCGAGAAGCCAAGCTGTATTTACTTCCGTTTCGTTGTGGTCTTCGAACTACAGTTACCGGCAGCCCTTGCGTCCTACAGCGTCTTACTTGTGCGCAGCCCCTTGCCTTGCGCAAGGGGTTGCGCACAAGTGCGTAGACCGGAGAAGGCTGGTATCGCGAGGAGTGGAGGCCGAAACCCGCTCGGACTGTTCGCCACATTCGTGTGATACGAATTGTACGCCCAGAGACGCTCGGTAGAGTTCGGGATCCGCTGTGCGTTCTTACACGGCTCCGGCTGTGTAAAGGGTTGTTACAGTAAGCAGCGGGGGGCTCCGGCCCTGAGTGACCCGAGGAGGAGCCGGGGTAGAATTGTGCGGATGGCGGCTTCAGCGGGTGGAAACGACGGCGCGGGAACTGGAGGCAAGATTCGTAGCAGGAGATATCATGTGAGCGCCGGGAAGACACCGTACAGCAAGAACCGCCAACCAGGCCAGCAGGTTTGTGGAGCTTGTGTGTATATGTAATGTGTAAGACAGACAGACAGACAGACAGACATGCATGTGTGCTGCAACTGGAGGCCGGGACACGTGAGATCTCTGTGCATAGCATGTGTGCGGTGAGGCCAGCCATGTCTGTGTTTGCTGATGTGTGCCGATCGCATTGAGGCAGAGCCCGGCGTTAGCTGCCGGTCTCTCGATGGTCTGTCCCCGTTCCTCTCTTGCACATCCGGCCTCCTCATCTAACGGGTGCTGGAGCAACCGGGAGCAAAAACTCCACATCCAACTGAAATAGCAAATGATATTATTAGTATTACTTGTGTTATATTCCGCATCACTTTACACAAATACACTTTATTTTCTTTACATGACTCTAATACTTATCTATGTCCCTAAACATACCAGTGTAGAAAATATTTTATTTCTTTGCTTATAACCGGCGACAATTTAGTACTAATCCAGGGCACTTCTCATTAAACTACAACGAAAAGCAAAACATGATCGGATTTGTTTCGCCCCCTTCGTACAAACTTTAAAGCCAAGTGCATTTTGGCCAGAAAAAGAATACTTTGACCTACAGTATTGCTCATCTTACTTAAAGTTAGAATATACCCATTTAGATTTCTTTAGCAAATGACTTGCTATTTATCTACACAAATACAAGTTTGCCAGATGTGACCTGATTAGAGCTAATAATGCTAAAATACAAAACAATGTTGGCATGTTTGAAATGTTTTGTAACCATGGAGACAACACTTAGTTCTGCAGCTATTTGCAAGCATGTGTGCTTTCTATTGACATCTCTATCTAAACGTCATGTTCCTCTATTCCCACCATCGTAACCGCCATAAGTATTTCATTTACACGACTCTTTTATACTGGTGGATCTCATATAAACCGGTGAGCCGGGGTGAACGTCAGGTCGGAGGGCAGGAGGGGGATCCTCAGGTATGTGGCCATTCTCAGTTGGCCTAATGGATGCTGAAGACCAAAAGGACTCGTCGTTGACCCACTACCTGAAGCACTTGTGGGAAAAAGCTTTAGATTAAGAAACTACTGAGTAACTGAGTCATATGAATCTGAGACATCAGAAATCTCCTAGCGTAGGTCTGAGTATATGCTATTTGGCAGATAACCCCATACAGGGTGCCAGACCTGAGTCTCCCTCTATACCCACCATTGAGTTGTTCTTTATTTAACTTTTATGAGGAAATGGTAATATAATAAAATGTTTGTTCTTTGAAACCAAACCATTCTGGTAGTTGTGGTTTCAATGGGTCAATGAAGAAGCTCGGCTTCTAAAAAGCAATGGATTAAGGGTTCTGATAACCATCACCCTCCGGGCGGAGGCCACACTACACATTATCTGACCTGCTTGCGGTAGTTTCATAATGCATAGAGCCACTGGTGTTTTGTGTCATCGTCGGAGACCTACCAGAGCAGTAGAGTTTCTCCAAGTAATCTTGTCAGGTTTGAAAACCTAGCACCATGGACCCCTTAGCCTAGCTTATAGATGTGAAGCGGATGTGCAGCTATTATTAAAGGAATCCACTTCTGCTTCATACGTTATACAGAGCGGGAGCTCATGCTGTCGCTTCTTGTCCGTACTAATTCTTAACTGAAAAAAAATTACAGGTCACAGTTGTGTTGATGTCTTTCTGGTTTTCCGTTGACTTTCCCTCAACTGAAAAACACAAGCTGCAAAATGAATAAAATAAACAGTTCTCTGGTTCTCCCTACCTGCCTTGGGCTGTTCATCTCAACAGTGCCCAAAACGCCTTCAACCATGGATTCCAATTTTATAGAAATGGTGTCTGGGGAATATCACTAGGTGCACCTCTTAGGGGCCAGTATTGGTCAAGGTTATGCTTGTACATATAACAGTCGGGTTTGTGTGCCCTATTGAGTTAAACTCTTAGCCTTGGGCCTTGAATTTCATGTGGTCATTTAGTAGTTAAACTGTATGGAAACCTTCAGTAGGAATTGTTTAACCTCAACTATGTGGTTCAGGGTTAGTGGAACCACAACTTCCAAGAACATTTGCCAGGAGAAGTGGCAAGTGTCTGGCTGGGGTTTTTCATTCTCTTTCTGATTTTTGCAGGGGATTATCACCCGTGTGACTGACACCGTTAAAAGCATTGTCCCTGCTTGGCTGCAGAAGTATTTTAACAAAGATGCTTCGGATTCTGGCAGAGTTCCAGTTTCAAATGAATTTGGAACAGAACATTCAGAGAATGATGTAGACCACCACGTGTGTGTCAATGATGAGAGACCAAGTCCAGCTGCATGCAACGTAACCCCTGAACCAGTCAGGCTGGAAGAAGGTGAGGACATGTTTTTTGCTTCAAATTGTCAAACACTCCTGCTTTGTATATTGGAACCTTCACCTGTAGAGGAGATGCATTTATAGCTCTTTCTTTTGTGGTAGATATCAGATAATGCTGAACTATTCTTGGTTCCCAGATCTCCTCAACAATGGTCAAGGTTTAAGCTATTTGGGTTTTTTTTTTTGCAATTTATAAACTTTGCCTACACGAAATAAAGTTGTTTCCATTCGAATGGATTTTCTCAACATGAGATTACTTGTTTCTGCTGCTTAGTACCTAAAACATCAATCATTTTAAATGCACATTTTTATTTTTCATGATCCCTCTGAATAACCCCACTGTCAACCTGTTCCAACTTTGCAGTTTCTATAGCTTTGATCGCGAATCTAAGTAGTGATTGATTTTATATTAACCACTAGAAGACCGTTCCCTTTGAAAAGTGTGTGTGTTTGCTTAGTGATAAAACTGTAGGCCTGTAGTGACCCTCCTGGGAAGGTGTTCTGTAATCACTGTTACTGAGCCACTTTCTATGCAAGTTTCTTTTTTTTATTTAAATCATCCCATCTACCCACTGTACAGCGCTATGGAATTTGATGGCGCTAGATAAAACAATAAATAATAATAATAATAATGGTCCTCTGTCTTGCCTCTCTTGGCGCCTTGAGAATCTCTACAGTTTTTAAAGTTTCAGCGTCCAACTGTCGGCACGTGTTCCCTGAATGACAGCATACATTTTGCCAAACGATTGCTCCTTTTGTAATTTGGTGCTAACTAATGTGTCCCTTTTTTATTGTTGCTAATTGGCATGCCAAGTGAGGTGGCTATCAATTTTATTTGACTTCTCTCCTAAGAGGTTGAGTAAATATAAGTTTAGTATTACCAGATCCAGCGTCATATCTTGGCAGGATAGTTTACTGTGGCTGAAGATGCTGGCTGCTTGCCAAGCAAACAGTAGTACACATGTTAAAACCATTAAGACTGTCCAAACCCCTATGTCGTCACTGTTGGCTAGGTATTCCTTAGTGTAATAAGCAATTTTGCTGGAAGTAATTTTTTCTTTGAAAGATTACTGCTGCAACAAAGTCAACTCTGTCCATTTAGCAGACTTAATCAGTGTTCTACATGCAGTGGCTAGCATGCCATAGTTGCCTTAAAGAGTAATGTCTTTTATTTCAATGCTTGGACGTTTCACGGAAACACTTTCTTTAGTCATTGGCGGTATGTGCAAACAGGAGTCATTCTGAGCTTAGTAGGTGGATGAGTGCTTGAACTTTCTCCAAGCAGAGTCGTTACTCACATTTTACTGGCTCAGGGTAACACTAGTTTTCATACCTGGTTTTGAGGGTGTATTTGTTAAATGTTTTTGATTATATTTTACAGAGCCAACAACTAGCCGCTTCTCCCTAAACGTGCATGATGGACTAACACGGCCGTCTCTTCATCGGACCAATCTGAACTTTGATGTTTTGGATTCTCCGGCACTTCACTGCCAACCTTCAACCTCCTCTGCCTTTCCCATCGGCAGCTCTGGCTTCTCACTAGTCAAGGAAATCAAAGACTCTACCTCTCAGCATGATGATGATAACATCTCCACAACCAGTGGCTTTTCCTCCAGAGCATCTGATAAGGGTATGCTTTTCACTCGCAGTATTTTAAGTTTTTTTTTTTTTTTTTTACCCTTTAAGATGTTTTATTCATGTTTCTTCTTTCTCAACTTGGTAGATTTGGCAGTTTCAAAAGGTGTAAGTGCTCCCCCATTGTGGTCTCCGGAAGCAGATCGCTCAAATTCGCTTGTTCATAATTCCTCCTTGAGTGCAAAGAAACCTTCGTTCAATCTTTCTGCCTTTGGAGTGCTCTCACCAGTAAGTATATACATACCTTTTACCTTCTGTTGTATTTATTCTGTCTGTCCTGCCAGACCCGCGCAGTGTTTTTTCTGGGAAGTTTTTGGACAATAATTATATATGTTTCTACAATTCTTACTACCGCAGAGGAGATCTTTATTTTAAATGTAGGTATGTATTGCAAATGATCTTTTAAACGCTGTATGTTTCTTTGCAGTCTCTTTCCAACAACTCAGTCCTTAAGTCGACTCGGCTTGGTGATTCTCCTTTTTATCACGGAAAAACAGTTTATGGAGGTGCAGCTGCCCGATCAGCCAGAGTGCGAGCAACACCATATGAGGTAGACTCCGGGAAATACTGTCTTTGTACCAATTTTTAGCAGGTTGAAATAAAAGTATAAGGCCCCTGACTGCAAATAAAACTCATGCTAATCTTTCCTAGTGAACTGTAGTGTTCTGATGTGGATAATTAATGCTTTGCTGTTTGTTACCTCTAGGCTCCGTTAAGACGACAAGTAAAAGCTAAACCTTCAAATGCTCAAAGTTATGGAGTCATTAGCTCGGCTGCTCGGCGCATTCTACAGTCCTTGGAGAAAATGTCAACTCCCTTGGCGGTAAATATAAATATATACATCTTATTTTTACCCCCCCCATACATGTATATGTACTTGCCATGTATCACTCATTTGTATATGTAACAAACATACAATATTTCGAGCCATAAAAATACATTTACAATTGCTGATATGTTAGTATTTTCTCCTATTAACTTTTTTTTTTTTTTCTTTTTCTTCCTTACCATTCAAGGACGCCAAGAAAATCCCAACATACTCTCCACCAGAGGTTGGTAGTCTGGTATCTATTATGTAGTTTTAAGTTGGATGCAACTTCCTTTGATGGATTTTTATGTATTATTATATTATTTTGTATGGCATAATATTTGTACCCTGGCACTGAAGTGCACTTTTATTTTCCTCCTCGTTCTGCAGTCTTTTCACTTTCATATATTAAGTAACTTGTAGGCAGGGCTAGCCAAACTCGTGTGGACTCTAGACGTTGGGGCAAAACAGGTTGGTGCCGGAGGACAAAACGAATGCCTCCGAAAGGGGTTATGACTGGATACACAGAAGCTTTAACTACAAGCTCCTTTTTTGCTTCATACTAGGCTTAATGTTTCATTTTAACTTTTTCAGAATGAAAGAGAACTTCCTGATTTCACAGAGATCCCATCTAAAAGGAAAAAGGTAAGAATATAGTACAATTCTAGGAGAATGCATTAGGGTTGTTCACACATCTTTCCTGAGTATGTTAGTAAATATTTTATTGTTTAAAAAAAACTTTATTTAACCTTTTAGTGAGTGTAACTTGTATTTTGTTTGCATGTTGTCTAAGTCCCTGGTTTTATTGCTTCCAGGTTGATGCTTCATATCCACCTGTTCGGCAGCTTGTAACACCAAAACCTGCTTTGGTATCTGCAAACACTTCATTGTATATTAAACCTTCGCTGACTCCGTCTGGCTTAACTAGCACTTGCCGCAAGATACAGCGCGACAAGCACCAAGTGAGTATTTGCAAATGATTCTGCTGTTTGCTTTATAGTAATGCTTTAACACCTTGAGCTTTTCACGACAAAGGACCAAAATATTTTACCCCATGTTTGTTAACCCATGATTCTTATTTTTAATATTTAGTAAACCTGTACAAATTATACATAGTGGAAGGGCTAACGGACATTTTTTTTAATGAGTTTTTTTTTTCCCCCCCTCGCTGGTGTCAACAGTGACACCTACCAGAAGGGAATGCCTGATTCCTTGAATGAATGTGTACCGGCGATCACATGAACGCCGTTACACACAATGAGTTGTCAGGAAGCCCGAGTACCGCTGCAATGTCATAAGGGGACTGGAGGGGTTAATGTTTCAAATGTTCGTTCTTGTGAGCGTGTAATATACTCCATACTATATGATGTTTGCCTTTGAGCTGTATAAAACAAATATATATATCAAGTATTTACAGATATAATTTTATTTCAAGGATATTTAAACACATATTGATGTCCTTAGCAATTCAAGTTGAATATGTCCCGTTCTGCTTTATTTACAGGACTCCAAAAAGAATCATGTGCCAGATGGTTCTCGAGAACCACAGCCTGAGAGGTCAGTATTTATTTCTTATGTACAGAAGAGAATTGTATTTTGTTCTTTGCTTTGCTGTTTACACAAGTTGCCATCTTAAGAGTGCTAAATTAGATGCATTGGTTGAATAGGTGCCTGACTTGTTCTATTTAAGGCTGCACCTCATGCTGGTTATAGTGGTTAAACGTTTTAATATAGTAAGTGTTATTTGTTGCGAGATAGATGTTAGGACTATGATAGACAAGGAAGTTTTGGTTAATTGAAAAAATTCTAGTGGTGCTTTTATTAAAGTGTAGATGGAGTTCTGCTGAACTCTTGCATCTTACGTCTCCGCACAGTGTTGGTAGTCGTGCTTACATGACCGTACCTCAAATAACCCTGAAACCCATACACGAGAAGAATACATATTAAAGTACCATGTTAAGCGATTTGCTGCCTTATCTGTCAAAGTGAACCCATTAAAATAAATGGGAAGGCGTCTCGCATGTGCACTGGGGTCTAAACAGATCTGCATGTGATGTTCAACTGGGCCAGCGCTTGAGGTGAGGACATTGCTTGCATGAAGATGCATTCAACCGTATGCCTCTCCTGCACAGCATTTAGCTGGGTGGTGGGGAAAGGGGCAATTACGTTTTGGAGGGCTCTGCAGAACCCCATGCATGCGCAAAGGGACGGCCTGAGCCTCCTTTCATTTTTAGGTTTAGCTGCCTTATTTTTACAAGTTTAATAACGATTCTCTGTTTTCAGCAGGTTTCCTTACCCAAAGTTCAGCACCCCTGCCTCAAATGGCTTGTCCTCAGCTGGAGGCAAGATGATGAGGGAACGAGGATCTCATTACACAGCAAAGCCAGCGGATGAGGTAACATCACCATGTGGTTTCTGCAAATATATGCACTTTGTAGTAATTTGCAAATTAAGATGTCTACCTCTGCTGTCTCCTTTACTAATTACATACATGCTGGAATCCATTTATTTTGTTTCACATTTGCTTCCCCTATGCCAGGGGTAGGCAATCTTCAGCTGTCCAGATGTTGTGAACTACATTTCCCTTGATGCTTTGCCAGCATTATGACTGTAAGATCATTATGGGAGATGTAGTCCACAACATCAGGAGAGCCGGCTATTGCCTACCCCTGCTCTAAGCCCTCATGATTTAGGAATCTAGCAAATTTACTTTGGTTTTTAGATGTGAACCGTTTAGAGAAAACTAAACATGCAATAGCAAGGATGTTGTTATCGGTCACCTTTAGATAAATTACAGTTTTAAAATTGCAAAATGAGGCAAGGATAATCACTTATGCATATCTGGAGCAGGAATCTTTAAAGTTGCAGTTTGTTGTTCTAAGGAACTTGTTGGAGCCGCCGTTTGTCATTGCAAACGCTCTTTGACACCCCATTATTATACATTTCAGGTGCCTGATGTGCCTGATTTACCTGAAGTACCTTTGCCATTAAGCACTGCTGCGCTTCCCAGCTTTAACTTTCCAACTATGTCTGGTAAAACATCTCCAGTAACTGTTCCTAAAACTGCAGATAACCAGGTAAGATGATTTCATTTGCTGATGACTGTTCAATATGACATAAAATGCATAATGTTGGAATATTCTCCATATATAAATATATAAATACAACACCACAAGGAGTTGGTGCACTCCCAGCCAATACACACTTCAGTGTTGTGAGAGATCTTTCTTGGTGTGTTTTGTGAGCGATCAGAAGCAGATCTGGATATTTTCGTTTTGGTTGTGTTGATGGATTTGTCTTGCCGCACTGGTCGTGTGTGCTGTGATAGGATACTATGGCATTTTAATGGGTTTCTTCCCTAACCATGGTACGTATTGTTATGTCCCGTTTTATAATAGGCACAGAACACTTTCACATTTTCAACTCCTATTTTGAAATCAACTGAGTCCAATGCACAAATTCCCGGGTCATCTGTAAGTAGCTTTGAACTCTTTAATAGTACTTTTTTCTGAAATGGCTGGTGATTTATGATCTTGTAGTATTTGAATTATTCCGTTGCCATTCCCCTGTTACGGATGTGAATGTGTTTTGGTCATAGTTATACACAACCTCCATAGCAATATTGATGCTCATGTGTGTTTTCTTGGTAGTTTTCAAAGAGGTTATACAATTTGACAGGCGTGTCATGGCAATGCATCCAAGGCGTACATGTTTTTTTTCAGGATAGGGTTCCCATTGACGACAGCGTTACCCACAACATCTGCTTGTTATGGGTAACTTTCACACACAACTATATATGTCGGGGACATGACACTCTCCAATCTTTTAACCAATGCTTCTAACTATATAGGGAGCAGAACCAACATTGGTTTATCATTTTTTCTATGTATGCTGCAGGATCTAATCCATATGTCCTTGAATTCTTTAGATTGGATTCACCTTCAGTGCACCATCTGTGAAGGTCTATGCTGCATCAAATGCTGTGGCTTGTGAGACTCCTAAAAGGACTAGTCCTGGTATGTACTAGAGTTGTCTTAGGTTCCTGACTTAACAGTGAAAATTGAATTGCCTATATAGTTACTAGTTACTATAATATATATATAAATAGATTATATATATCTCATAAAACATTCTTCATAATCTTGCATTAAACAACCCTGATCATATAGTCATTAAGACCATAGGAAGGGAAACATCCTAATCATCTAGCTTTTTTGCTTCCATGAAATCAAATGGCAAATTATTTATAAATCCTTTACACGGATTAGCTGTTTTGTTTTACATTTTTTTGATTCGTTTAATGATAGAAGGGTTTTAAGCCCAGTCCTTGAAACAGTAGGAACTTTTTCTTCCTTTTATTATTGCCTAGGGAGGTGCTTTTTTTCCTGAGTTTGTGTTAACAATATTTGGTGTATGCTCTAATGCAGCTAAATCTCCAGTCCTTGCCAGAATGTCTGCTGCAAAGAAGAAAGATGATGAACCAGAAGGATTTTTTAAACCTGCAAAAACTTTAAAAGAAGGAAGCGTGTTGGATATTTTGAAAAGTCCTGGTATGTTCTTTTGTATGGTCAGAGTTATTCTCAACATGTTCAAGTGTTTTTTTTTGTTTTTCCTTTATTTCTAAATGGGCATCAAACATTAACATATTTAGATGTTCTAAATAGGCATAGTCTAAGTGTTATTGTATTTTACTGATCTTGTGTGTTCAGAGGTTTCTCACCAGTCATTTGTTACTTGCTGTGTAGGCTTTTCCTCTACCACAGCCAGCTCTCTCGGCAAAAGCACATCACCTCTCACAAAGAATGCCGGTAACAATGTGACATTTGGAGATGCCAACAAACCTTTTGGACTTTGGGAGTGCAACTCTTGTCGTCTTGAGAACAGCGCATCAGACGGTACATGTGTAGCCTGTTCTGCAGGTAAAGAGAAATCAACAGGAATCCCAAACACATTGCCCTCGACAGCCAGCACTCCTCCATCTGCAAGCTTTCAGGGATTTGGAGAGCTCTTTAAAGTGCCAGAAGGTACCTGGGATTGCGACACCTGTTTAGTTCAGAACAAACGCGAGGCAACGAAATGTGTGGCCTGTAGCACCCTAAAACCGTGCAGCGAAGCAAAAGCTCCACTGATTGTGTCTCCCAAGAAAACCGAGATTTCATCTGCTGCAGTCCTTCAGGTTGGCACAATGCCAAGCTTCCAATTTGATGATAAATTCAAAAGACCCGTTGGTTCCTGGGAGTGCGCCGTGTGCTGTGTGCAGAATAAAGCGGAGGATAAAAAGTGTGTTTGTTGTACAACTGATAAACCAGGTAAGATTGTGTCCACTACACTACACATTGTGTACAATGGGTTTTCAGTTTCTGAATTAGGATTTCTTGGCGATATTCAGCTATTATATACATGCCATAATAGACGATCCAGACTGATCTCTGTCGTTTCTACTATAGCATTTGTATATATACTTTTAATTTGTTTTTTGCTGTGCAAAGGAAAATGGGTATCTGGTAACGTGGGTGATCCGGGAGAATCTCTAGTCTCGTTTTCTCCTGTACTATATAGGGAAATCTCGGTGTAAATGGATGTTTTGGAGGAATATCGGTGCATTTTTACAAATGTTGGCAATATACCATTTAAATCTACTGCAATAATTTGACCATCTCATGAAGATTAGTGCAGGATGATGTGGGAAAGATGAATGTATTGGTGATAAAATACGTTTTTTTCCCATGTAGGCTCCTCTCCAGTGAAGACTCAGACCCTCGCCATGGCATCGCCTCTTACAGGATATGGATTATTAGATCAGTTCAAGAAGCCGGCTGGCTCATGGGACTGTGATGTGTGTTTGGTTCAAAACAAACCTGAAAATACTAAATGTGTTGCATGTGAAAGTGCCAAGCCAGGCAGTAAACAAGAACTAAAAGGTATTTCAAAAAAAAAATTTATGCACGATATATACTTTAAAAATTGTAGTGTTTATCTATATATAGATATCATACTTTAGTTTAGATCAGAACAAAATATATTGCGTTCGAAACAAAAATCATGAAGGGTGGTAGTGTTTATCAAAACCTAATTGGGTGGACATGGTGCTGGGAGGCTAAATCTAAAACCCACTGCTTACGGACAAATTTAATATACAGCCATCTATAAGCATTTCTAGGCATGTGAACATTTAGCGGTTTCTAGCGCCGTTAGGTTTTTAACTTAGTCTGAACCATTGTGTTCAGCTTCTCTATCATCTAACACCATAATGTTGACTCTGCAACCAACCCTTAGTTCTAAGCTTGCTTATTTCTCTCAGCCATGAAAGGTAAGGCCCTCAACCACATCTTCATCAGCGCTAGTCTTTTTTGTATTAATAATGCAGCTTGCAGGGAAGCACTGTGAGCCAGTGTTTAGGCACATCAGAATATTAAATATGGCAATTTGTAATATTTTTGCACATGATTCTTTTTTGTGCTTCCAGGTGCCTCTACAAACTGTACATCTACTGCCGTTACGTTTTCATTCCCGAAAATTACAGGAGATTTTAAGTTCGGTACGGCATCCTCTAGCATCAAGGCACCTGAGAAAAAAGACCTAGGCTTGTCATTTGGTTCCACTGTTGCCAGCCCTACACCAACTTTTAAATTTGGGGTAGAAAGCTTAGCTCCAGCTGACACGGGTAACGCCAGCAAACCCCTGATTAGTGGCTACGCTTTTGGAAAAGCTTCCCATGTCGCTGTGTCACCTCCTGCGACTTTAGAGAGCTTTCTGAGTACTGGCCTGCAAAGCCAGCCTGCAGTGGTTAAGTCCATCCCAACACCTTCCTTTGGACTGATGGCGTCAAACGAGAAAAAACACGAAACACCTGCTTTTTCTCTTGGCAAAGTTGAACAAAACAAGGAACCTTCACCTTTTGTTTTTGGGAGGAAAGATGAAAAAACAGACTCTACCACAAGTGGAACCACACTGATTTTTGGCAACAAAAGAGATGATGAGGCACCAAAACCATTTGTATTTGGCAAGCCACAGCAAACCAACAACAGTTTAGCACCATCTCCGTTTGTTTTTGGCGAACCCAATACTGTAGAAAAAGCTACAGATCCAACTCCAAAGCCTGCATTTGTTTTTGGCTCTCAAGTCAATTTGACCACCACCACAGGCAACATTGGAAAGGGTAAGTAGATGGCATAATGTGTACCAGTAAAGCCTTTGCTTGGGTTTGGTGTCGGCTTTTATTTATCAGTTTAAAGGCCAGAGTTGACTGTTAGGCGAACACATCTGTCCTGTGTGGGTCAGGTACCCTTTGTAAAGAAGTAGATGAGGAGAAAGCAATGAACCTCAGAGCCAGAATCTAATTTAATACTTGCTCTGCTGCATGTAACTCACCTCTGCCTTAGCGATGAACCTTAAAACTAAAGATCTCAAAAGCACTGTATGTATACATCTTTCAAAAACCTCCTATGGCAACTTCATTTGTTTCGAAACTTTAGTTGTGTAGTGCCTATATAAGGCATATCTGGAGGGGGCAGACTTGCATATATATGGGTTATAAGTCTTTATCGGGGGGCGGGGCAGAATGGCATATAAGGGGCTATATGGCGTATTTGGGGAACAGAGTGGCAAGCTATGAGGGCAGATGTGCATAACTGGGGGGGTCTTAGATTCAAGCTTTTTTTGCTGAATTAATATTCACATTTTGGGGGGTCTTATAATCAAGCAAATACGGTAATTACACTCACGTTCTTATTTGTTCAAAGGGGGTACATAACTGCTGTATTTCTAATACGAATTCTGCATATAAGTCTGAAGATTTTAGGATATTTCTACCTTCCTTGTCTCTTTGAATAGCAGCTATTTTTTTTTTCTTCTATTCCACCTTTCTAGATTCCAGCTCTTCCCTTCAAAGTGGTTTTACTAGTGTACCTCAGTCGAGCTTATCCACCATCTCAAGCAATCTATTTGGCAGTGCTACTCTGGCAAGCACCCCTGCAAAGCACTAGCTAATCTTATTTGGCAGTAGCTACTCTTGGCAAGCACCGGCCTGAAGCACTAGCAATCTATTGGCAGTGCTACTCCTGCGCAAGCACGTCCCTGCCCAAGCCATCAGCAATCTATTTGGCAGTGCTACTCTGGCATAAGCACCTCCTAGCAAAGCAAGATTAACAATTTTATTTGGCAGTGCTACTTACTGGCAAGCGCAATAGTCAAATCTATTTGGGCAGTGCTACTCTGGCAAGCACCGCCGGCAAGCACTGAGCAATGCTTTTTTGGCAAGTGCTACTCTGTCAAGACACCGCAGCAAGCACTAGAAAACTATTTGGCAAGCGCTACTGCTGTCAGCCCACCCAGCAAGCACTAGCAAATCTATTTTGGGCAGTGCTAAGCTTTCTTGTCAAGCACCCCAGCAAGCACTTCAGCCAGTGTATTTGGCAGTGCTACTCCTGACAAGCGCCCGTGCAAGCACTAGCAAGTGTATTGGCAGCTACTCTGACAAGCGCCCCTGCAAGCACTAGCAGTGTATTTGGCACTGCTACTCTGACAAGCGCCCCTGCAAGCACCAGCAATGTATTTGGCAGTGCTACTCTGACAAGCACCCCTGCAAGCACCAGCAATGTATTTGGCAGTGCTACTCTGACAAGCACACCTGCAAGCACCGGCAATGTTTTTGGAAGTGCCACTCCAGCAGGCACACAAGCAGTCTCCAGTACCATGTTTGGTACTGCTTCCTCAGTGGCCCCACCAAGCTAGCAGTGTATTTGGCACTGCTACTCTGACAAGCGCCCCTGCAAGCACCAGCAATGTATTTGGCAGTGCTACTCTGACAAGCACCCCTGCAAGCACCAGCAATGTATTTGGCAGTGCTACTCTGACAAGCACACCTGCAAGCACCGGCAATGTTTTTGGAAGTGCCACTCCAGCAGGCACACAAGCAGTCTCCAGTACCATGTTTGGTACTGCTTCCTCAGTGGCACCCACCAACTCCAGTGCTTTATTTGGCATTAACGCTCCATCGGCTTCCGCTGCAAGTTTTGCAGGTATGTTTGGTATGCTTTTCCAACAATATGTTTGTTAGCGTAGTTCTGTCCAATTCCTTTACTGGATGTATGTTTGGTAATGCTACACCAACTACCACAGCCATAAGTTCCAACAATATAGCAACATAGTTCAGTCTGGTTCCTCTATAGGTTCTGGAGGTATGTTGGGTAATGCTGCCCCAACTGCCACAAGTACTAGCAATATATTTGGCAGCACAGTTTCATCTGGCTTTACTCCATGCAGCTTAGTACAGCCTCAAGTTACATCAGGGTATTTGGCAGCACAGTTTCATCTGGTTCTTCGGTGGTTCCTGGGAGTGTTTGGTAGTGCTGTTCCAACTAGCACAGCTGACTCTGGTTAACACTTCAGCTAACTCTAGCAGCATTTTTGGAAGCTCTGGTGCAGCTACCAACACTCCAAATAGAAAAACACTCCAAATTGTATGTATGTTTCAGGATTTACACAGTCACAAAGCATATGCAAGCAGTGCTTACCAAGAAAAGTGAGTGTTAGGGAGGGGGAGGAAGCAGCAGTAAGCATGAGATGGATATATATATTCTATAGATATAGCGAGAAGGCATTAGTTAATTTGAAATATCCCTGACTGGTTGTGTGTCTTTCCTCCCCTAGGTACAAACCCTTCTCCATTTGTCTTTGGCTCAAGTCAGACACCTGCTGCTCCAGCTGGCCTTTCTATTGTCAATCCTGTTCCAGCATTTGGACAAAATGCCAGTGGCCCCCCAGCTTTTGGCTCCTCAGCAGCAGCCCCACTGTTTCCCGCCAGTTCTCCATCTGTGCCGGCTTTTGGCTCTATAACAAGCAGCGTCCAGCCTCCCATGTTTGGACAACAAGCCACACAACTGGCCTTTGGATCAAATGCAGTGCCCCCTGCTGGTAAGTATTTAAGTGTTTGGTTTTTTTTGGTTTTTCATTAAACTTTTGCATGGTTGAGTTAAACTTGAAAGTCTAGTTCACCGCTCTGAAACTCGAAGACATGCTTTGTTCAGAGGACCTGTATTAATTTCTATGTGAGGGGAGTATGCATAGTTACTTTTATTCTGTGAGCTATCTATAAATGTTGCTCTTTGATCTTGCAGTTACAACAACTTTCTCACTTGGTTGCAGGCACTCCTTTTCAGTTTGGCGCCAATACAAACTTCAACTTTTCTAGCGGCAGCAGCAGCTCCACACCTGGAGTGTTCGCTTTTGGTGCCAATGCAGCAGGAGCACCTGGACAGTCTGCGACCCCTGGCTTTGGTTTTAACCAGACCCCGACCTTCAATGTGGGGTAAGAGTCTATTTGTTTGTTTTTTCCCCAGAACAATGTGACATGAGATTCTGTGGGGGCCTTTGGCAAGGTCCAGATACCTCTACAGATGTAATTGTGTTGTCAAACCTACATCACATATATCGATCTTTGGCGAGGGAAAATTTGTGTAAGGGTGTTTTTCTTTGTTGAGAGAGTTGTAGAAAAGGGAAGGAACCTTACCGCAGGTGTGGTAGAGGTAAGTAGAGCGAGGCTAGGAGGCAAGCAGAAGTTTGACATTGGAGCAATTTGGGCTATTTTTGTATAGATTCTTCTTGACTTTTACTGGTCTGTTCCCATCTGTTTTTCTATATTTTTTTCATTTAGTGCTACTCTTGTGAAACTGTCAACTTGTCCAAATCCATTAACTTGTGTCATTGTCTTTTTCAGCTCAAGTGGGAAGTCTACGATAGCCAATCGCAAGATAAAGACTGCCCGGAGAAGGAAATAGATGTAGAAATAATTTTAGAATAAAGTTATTATTGCAAATGGTGTCCTGAATTTGTGCAAATACTGGAGTGTACCTCATGCTGTGTTTAGTGGAAGTCAGATCTGCCCAAGGACATATTACTGAAACTTTTTTGTTTGTTTTTTTTTCTTCTCCTTATTGAACATTGGTGGTGGGAAGTGTCGTAAGCAAATATCTGCTTTCTGCAACCCCCATCATCTGACTTGGCATGATCTGGCTATACAAGTGAATTTTAGCCTGCACAGCGAATGGCTTTTGTATGATACCTCTTTCATCTGCACCACTATTTTATCAAGGCTTTGACATTGTAATTACCAGTGAGGCGGTTCTGTACAGCGCAGGGATGATGAATGATTTCTATGCTGGTTGTATGTGTGAAGTTGACTGTTTTGTGCACCAAAACCTTTTCTGATAGGTGAGAATTAAGAGATGGTCCTTAGTTGGGACACGTTAGATATGTAGTTCTATGTTTAGTAGATTTTTTTTTCTTCACACTAGCTTTCAATTTCTTTTATTTTCTTCACATTTTATGATATTCATGTAAATATAATTTTGTTTTCGTTGCGCAAATCTCTACATAACCTTAATCTGTGAACTTGAATTTTAATTTTCTTGTGTGTCACAGCAAATCTCTTGTTTAGAGTTGTCAGATTTTATTATGTAAATCTCATTATTCAAAGTTGCCTAATTCCATAAAAAAAGTCTTTAAAGAAAATTGGAAATTCTTTAAAGCATTAGTTTATTGGCTTTTCTGATCCATTTTTGTTTGGACCAAAAACCAGTATTGTACAAAGTATTAAGTATATATTTTTATATTCAAGGAAATGGACTGTGGTGACTTTGGATAATAAGTAAGTTTAATATTAAAGCCATGTTTATTACAGTATAATTAACATGTTAAACCATGGGATAAATGCCATCAATAAAATTATAAAATACAGTTTTCTTTTAATTCTTCTGCTCCTGTGTTCAAATAGTATTTGGCACATGTGTAAATCTGTGCCATGCAAGCTTCTGAGTTGGGGAAACATGTGAATTTCATACAAGTGTCATGTTCTTTGTGGATGATGTAGGAACTGGTAATTTTCTGGTGCTAGCCAGCCATTGAGCTAATAAGTAGCTCCTACAATGTTTTAGTGTTTTCACATGCCAGAGAAGTGGACAGAAGAAAGTGTCTATTCTTTTGGATTGAAAAATCTTAAACCAATAAAAATGTGAGTAAAATACCACATTACAGATGAACGCTTAAGTTGCTTTTCGTCCTGATAAAGTAAAAATAAACATGAGCGAAAATTACAAAAAAGAATATTTGTGAATATTGGAGCTTGTGGATGGCTCTTCGGTTGTAAGTCTTTCTTCATGAAGAGCTTTAATTTTTAAAGTTACTGGGAGATATCCGTTTCAACTCAAACTGTATTCAGGGTGTCCAGAAGGATTCCTGCAAGACTTATGCACGCTTGAGTCTTAATAGGTTAACCTACAAGTATGTTTGTGCTTTTAAGAATGACACAAAGCACTCTTCTGCTCACAATCCGACACTGCGAGAGGTGGTGAACGTGGCCACAGTCTCCTATAATCCGTTGCTCCAACAAAAATAGGAGTATGGAAAGTAAATAGGAAGCATAAAACAAGTTTTTGGATTGGCAACTATGCAGGAAGAAATGAGATCATTTTCATGTTTAAAATCATAAAGCATTCTTGAACAATTTACTCTTAAAGACCAGGGTTATTTTAGGATGTTTGCTACAGGACCAGAGCAATTTTAATGTTTTTGAAAGGGCTTTGTTTTGATTTTTTTTTAAATGAAATACATTTGGAAACAATATAAAAAGTAAAAAAAAAAAAAATTAGGTATTTGCCCCGATTTTGGAAATGCCTCATAAAGAAACTTTCATATGTCTTGGGAGTCACGAGGCTACATATGACATATGCACCTCAATGTTTTCAAACTAGATTTTAGAAAGGCCTGAAATGCCTGCAGTTGAGCCTTAATAGCAACCATATAAAAAGTAAAATGCTCAACAAAAATTTTTTTTTTCTTAAAAGTATTAAAAGGTCCTTAGTAAAATACTTTAAACTATTTCAGCACCGGTTTGTGTAAAACTTTTTTTTTAGTACATAGATACTACATATGTACACGGTCACAAGACACCCCCAAATCGAGAGTGCAAAGGTTGCAACTTTTTTTTTTACTCATGAACCAGGATCATGATTCAGGGGGGTAAAACCCTCTAAAACATCCAAATAACACCATAAATTATATATTTCCCAAAAGCACAAAGTCCGAGGACCTCAAAGACACCCTACACACCTTTCTAAGTGGACCATCACAACCACAAATCTACCTGGGGCACATCACAACCTGGGCTTTTTTCTAGCATGCATGACTATGTTTTGATGTCTCCCCTTCCCTGGGTTTTGAGGCTATTTTAATGTTTGTTTTTTGGTGTCTCTCATTCCCTCTCATTTTTACCTCGATTGTCTGTGTCAGCTATTGCTGATGGAGGCATGGCTGTCATAATGATCAGATCACTCCTAGAAGTCAGAAGTGATTGGCTCTGCTTGAAGGGGTTAATACTGCATGATCGCTCTCGTGGAGCGATCTTGCACCTGTGTGAGGACCAAAGAAACCCTGATAATGCTTGGTGAGACTTCTTCACTGTTGCTGGTCTTTGATGATTGTTGGCAGGGTGGGATATTTTTTGCCCATGATTTACCAGTTACAGCATTAGCTGGGAAAGGGGTTAAGACAACGCAACATAAAGCTTCCCTGGGTCTTGTTTGGCCACACCTATGTTGTCTTACCATACCGTCTCACAGGGGTATTGTGGCTCAGCCTGAGCTAGCTATTAGGAAATCTACAGTTGCCGAATTGGGGACACAGCAGTATATTAAAATAGACAATACAGATTAAGGGGTAAAAAAATGCTTCCCTTGGCAATCCAAACAGGGCGACATGCAGTCGGGGGATAGGATGAGATTAATTCATCTGACCAGAGAGGGGGTGTGACGAGGATGATAGGGAAATTCTAGGCTGTGCTTGTGATGCCCTCGGCCTTCTAGCTTACGGGTTGCTTGGCTGTATTACATGAGTGTAGGCCAATAACTTTGTTAATTTTGAGTATTTATGTGCTACATTTTATCATTGTTATAATATTGTAAAGAAAAATAAAAGATTACGGAATGTTTTGTGATACGTTTGTGAATTGGTTTTGGTATTTTTGAAATATTATCCCATGAAACCACATGTAAGTGGTAATTATTCGGTTATATGAATTGGCCAAAGCGTAATTAAGCTCACCCGCCACATCAAGGTACACTCTCAATAGGATGAGAACCTACTCTCGCCTCCTACATAGTGGGCACACAAAGCAACTTATACTGCTACCAAAACCTAATGTGTTGGGGGAGGTGCAATTAAACCTCCTCCCAATTAAACCCTGAACAGCAAGCTGCAACCAGACTGATGAGGAGCCAACAACCTCAAATATGTGCAAACAGGGGAAAGAAAAATATTGGTGCGCTAATCTCAGGCTCAAATAATACAAATGTGTAAAATGAGGCCTACTAAAGGTGTGAGCATTCTGCAAATGATCCTGCATCAATAGCCGGAGGATGGAGGAAGAGAGAAGAGATGGGGAGAAAGGGCTGTAAGGGCAGTGTATGTGTATATATTCATGTGTGTAAGAGCAGTTAAGGTATTTGTAATCTGGTGTTTAAGTGCAGTGTATCTGTATTTGTGTGTGTAAAGGCAGGCGTGTGTATGTATGTGTGTGCGTAAGGGCAGTGTAGGTGTATATGTGTTTATGAGCAGGTATGTGTAAGGACAGTGTACGTGTATATTTGTGTGTATACGGGCAGTGTATGCATGTTTATGGGAAGGTGTGTGTAAAGGCAGTGTGTAAGGGTCCTGGGAGGGAGGCTAACATTAGCCTTTTTTTTTTTAATTAAAAAAAATCTCTGCTTCTGTGGACTACTCTTCCAATGATACTTACCCAGCATTATGGTGGACACCTGGCTGGCTGAGAATCATGAAAATTGTGGTTCACAGTTAGCATCTGCAGCTTTACCGTTGGCTGCACTTCCCATGATACTCAGCCAGCATCATGGAAGCAATATGTCTGGCTTAACCTTTATGTGAACTGTAGTTAACAGCAGATGATGTGGCAGGTGTTAGTTGTGAATTACAACTCCCACTATGCCTAGTCATAGTAGTATGTCTGGCTGAGCCTAATGAGAATTCAATTAAATGTGTTGCTTATTTTTAATATGCATGACAAAAATGAAGTGTGTTTTAAGTGGCGAGCAAGCACGACATTGTAAAGTGCAATTGCTTGTATTGGTGAGTTCCATGAGAGGGGTTTCACATTTTCAAATGTGCCTTGACGTGGCGAGTGAGCTTAATTATGCTTTGGCCAATTCATATAACCAAAACCACTCATTTATATTATGTTTATATATTTGTTGCCAACTTTATTAGGGTGAGAAGCGCAGACAGTTTTTGTTTATGGTATACACTGCACAGCCAACACACTGTATTTGCAGCATGCTTACACCTGTTTGGTAGGCCTCATCTTACACATTTGTATTACTTTAAACCTGGAACTAGCGGAGCTCACTGACATTTTTCCTTTTCCCTGTTAGTAAATATTAAAATTGATTCTAATGCAGAGACCAAGAAGTGGGGGGCAATCGGTACAATAAAAGAGCATTCCTCATATTTTTCATTTTTTGGCGAAGGGATGTGCCTGTTGTGAGACCCCATGTATGGATTTGCTTGGACCACTCATTTCAAAAAAAGAATATGTTGCACCTATATTTGCCATTTATAGTTTCATTTATTTTTAAAATGGCAGACAGACTTTTACCAGGCCCTGCACTTTTGCTGAGGTACATATCAACCTTTCCTGTGTTCTTGCTTCAAGCCTTTAGGACTCACAGGCCACCCACATTGGAGTCTGCTGGTGCATTTTAATAGAGACTCTACACATAACATATGTTATAATGCTTTACCATAGTTGGGCGTCTTTTGTTGGCAAAGTATTGTTGGCTTGCATAAGCCAGAACAGCCTTTAGTATCTGCTTCTGTGCATTATGTTATGAGAAAAGGCGGTAAAAACGTAATTTATGGTTCAATATGATTTTAGAGTAGGCTTTTTCACTGTGCCTATTAGCATTGCTTATGTCCAGAATTATTTTAACATTTCTGTCCATAGGGTGCCGCTGACATTTTGGCACATCCATGTGACACCTCGTGGTTTGAGAGACTACATATCTCCTCACACAGGTCATCCTTGGCAGTGAGAATTTCAGGGGTGTACCCAGGATGGAGGTACCCACTCCTTTCTAACATCCCTGGCAACATAGTTCCGATCTGAGGAACTGGTGTTAATGGTGCAGTTAATGGTGTGTATTCAAAAGAAGAGCTCATTATTAGTAGGACACCTCAGGGATTGAAACAGGGACGCATACTTTTTTTTAACATCTTTTTTTTAAAGTGTGTACAAACCTCACATTTGGTCCTCTAGAAGATATGAAATATAAAAAACAAAACAATCAAACGTTTATTTAAAATAAAAGAAATCTCGGTTTTGTCTAGGGAAATGGGAGAATATATATGAGGAGTTTACCATTTGGATCCAACTTTATAAGAAGTATCTTAAAAGTAGGGTGGAGTCATGTCTCAAAAAGGCGGATAAAGGGTAATAGACAGCTTTGAAATAGCTCAGGTGTCTTAACACGATCTGAATATAACACAAATAACATCAGAATATTAAATATGGCCTTTTTTTGTAATATTTTTACACATGATTCCTTTTTGTGCTGGCAGGGTTTTCATCTCCAGCACCTACCACTGGATCTACAACTTCAGCCTTTAAACTTGGTTTTTCGAGCAATGCAGGAGAACTTAAATTAGGTGCCTCTACAAACTCTACATCTACAAGTGCAACTACCATTACGTTTTCTTTCCCAAAACTTAAGGGAGATATTAAGTTGGGTACAGCTTCCTCTAGCTCCAAGGCACCTGAGGAAATAGACACAGGCTTGTCATGGGGTTCCACCATTGCTAGAACTAATCAGGTTCCACCAACTTTTAAATTTGGGACAGATAGCTTAGCTCCAATGTCCAATGTCGCTGTATCGCCTCCGACTATGGAGAGTTTTCTGAGTACAGGCCTGTAAAGCCAGCCGCTCCCCTTTTTAGACAGCTATACAAATAAGCAGATGGCTAGGCTGATGGTTTTAAGATGGGTTTCACTATACCTATATTTAAAGGTGAGATGGGTCGATCAGTGGAAGGCAATCAGACTATAGTGGAAGAGAAGATTAATAAGGAAGTTTTGCTTGGTATTGTTAAAGGTCCTTTTAAGGCTCCTCCTTTTTCTAACTTAAGATTATCACCTTTAGGTTTAGTCCCCAAAAAAGAAAAAGGTTCGTATAGGTTAACCCCCCATTTATCTTTCCCTAAGTACAGCTCTCTTAATGACGATATTGATAAATCTCATTTTCCGGTGCATTATGCTAGGTTTGAAGATGCTTTAAAGTGGGTCAGAAGGTTTGGTAAGACTGCTTTATTGGCTAAGGTGGACATTGAGGCAGGTTTTAGGCTCTTGCTGATTCACCCTGTTTGTTTTCCCTCTTTAAGTTTCCAGTTGAATGGTGAATTTTAGTTTGATAAATGTTTGCCTGTGGGCTGTTCTACTTCATGTTTTGATTGTGACGCATTTGCTTCTTTCTTAGAGTGGGAAATTAAAAAAGTTTCAGGTTTGGATTCCGCAATTCATTATTTAGATGATTTTGTGTTTATTGGTAAGGCCGGTAGTGATGATTGTTTAGATTTGTTAAACTCATTCTTTGTCCTATCTGATTATTTTGGTATTCCGCTGGTGTATGAGAAAACAGTTTTTCCTACCACATCTTTGCAAGTTCTGGTTCTAAAAGTTCTAAAATACGCTTAATATGTTGTTTGGGTTGCCTAAGGATAAAATTGTTAAGCATCGGTTCATGATTAAGGTGGTTTTGAGGGCAAAGAAGGTGACGGTAAATAGTTTTAAGTCTTTGCTTGATTTGCTGAATTTTGCTACAAGAATAATTCCCATGGGCCGGGTTTTTTCTAGGCATATGATGAGAGCCATTGCTGAGAAAAAGGATAGCATAGAGTGAGGGCTTCTAAGAAAATTAGGGAAGATCTGGAAGTGTGAAATTTATTTCTTAAAGATTTTAACGGTGCAGCTTTTTGGCAGGAAGAATTTATTGACAATGATGATGTGGAGTTTTTTTCCCTAATGCTGCAGGGCCATCAGGTTTTGATATTTTTGGCAGAGAAAATGCCAAAGTGGCCGCAAAAATGGTTTAAAGCAGGTTCGAATAAAAATGTGGTTTTGATGGAATCGTTCCCAGTGGTGGTGGTTGGTAATTTTGGGGACATTTATGGTGTAATAAAAGAATGTTGTTAAATTGTGACAATATCACATTTTCCAGGACACTTGGGCGGCCTGGGATGAGTATTATACTGCTACATTCTGCCCTATGCCTAGTGGTTATATCCTGAAAGATTTGCGGACCATTTGGTACCGGAAGGCGACTTTGGCATCCTGATTACCTTTTGATTTCTTCTCGCTCTTTCCTCCTTTCCCCCACCCCTTTTTTTTTTCTTCTTTTTCCTCGCTTTCTCTCTCTTCCCATCCTCCTGTCCCTGTCCCTCCCCCTATTCCCGCTCTAAATTTAAAAACGAGATCTGTGTGACATATTGTATACATATTATACCGCTATGGTATTTCTACATTGTTTTTCCGCACTGTATGGCGGTATACTTGCAGTAATGTCCAATTGTAATGCGCATTTTTTTTCTGTTGTTTGTCTTTCTGTCTTTACTCCTATGCATTACATGGAGGACACTTGTGGTATTTTTATGTCTGATCTCAATAAAAATTAAGTTTCCAAAAAAATAAATTGTGACAATATGGGAGTGATTTGGACTAGTAATACAGTAAAAGCTAAATCTCTGCCAGTGATAAATTTATTAAGGAGTTTAGTTTACATTTGTTTAATAATATTTGGTTAAAAGCTAAGCATATCCCAGGGAAGAAGATTGTTATAGCGGACGCTTTATAGCGCTTTGATTTCAAGCTTTTTCCATTTGTTTGGCTTAAGTCAGTCACTTGCTGCTTCAACTTTACTGGCAGCAGCTCCACACCTGGAGCTTTGGTTTTAACCAAACCCCAACCTTCAACACGGGGTAAGAGTCTGTTTGCTTGTTCTCCCCCAGAAAAATGTGACATGAGATTCTGTTGGGGCCTTTGGGGGGTCCAGATTTGTCTTGTAACTACTAATTGCGTTGACAAAGGGGTCCTGTGTGTAATTTATTCCTACATCACATATATATCAATCTCTTTGGCGAGAAAATATTTGTGTAAGGGTGTTTTTCTTTGTTGAGAGGGTTGTAGAAACCTTACCGCAGGTGTGGTAGAGGTAAGAGGTAGAGGCAGAAATTTGACATTGGAGCAGTTTTGGATATTTTTGTATAGATTCTTCTTGACTTTTACTGGTCTGATTCTGTTGTAGATATTTATGTTTTGTATATTTGTTTTCCTTTTGTGCTACTTTTGTAAAACTCTCAACTTGTCATGGACATGCCACATAGAAAGGGCATCTAGATAGGGTGATACTTTCCTATATGAGCAAGTGCCATTGGAGACAAAAAACCCCCCAAAAATCTGAAAACCATTTATAAACGTAAACCTCAATAAAACATGTAGCAAATATAAAAATAAATTAGTTTATTAGCCAAATCAAAAATGAATACAATTCTGAGATGATATAAATAGTTGGGACCCTATATGATGTTTTAACTGTAAATATTTTTTTTATATATAAATTGTGCTATGTTTAATAACATTTACATACAATTGTGAATTACTGACAATACTGCAAAGCAGGATCAAAATGTGGATTTTTTTGCTGTAAGAAGTCACAAGATTAAAAGTACACTACATGTGCAAGACCACAAAGACCAACAGATGCCAAAGTTAAAATAATTCCTGAAACATGCATTCAAGACCATAAAATGAACCAAAAAAAAAACCTTAGAGATTTCCAGTTATTAAAAACTATACAAAAAAAAAAATATAGTGCTGTTCTTAGCGGTCAGTAAGATGGCAATGCTTCTTAGGCTGGTATGATCATTCCACATTTCCAACTAGCCAATAGTTTATGCACAGCAATATTAACATAAATGTGGCAATAAAAATAATTTGTCTGGAAACACAATTTTATTACGCATGTTGTGTACTAATCCACTCAATTTATAGTGTCGCAATATAGCCAACAGATGTATATACCATTTTATTGGGCGATCAACTAGTCAAAGCCTGGTATTGTTAAACTTTTGGAGTGATATTGAGAGCGACCCCGAAGCACACGACAGATGCAGGTAACCTTGGAGCGTGTGGCACATTATCAGCAAAAGTATTAAAAGAGATAAATTGTATTTAATCTGCCCTAATAAAGAACAGCGGTTCACAATTTTTGGTTGATTTCTAGCAAACAAACCAAGCTTTGATTGGCTGTTGTATAAAATAATGTAAAGATAAATACGCATTCACTGCTTCTCTGTCAATGTCTGCTCCATGGTTTCTTTCTTGCACTTATATATCAGTGTATATATAAAGTGAACAAATGGTATTCACAGATACCTGTATTTTGCCTCTGTACCTATAGATTAAGGTGCCTGATTAGCGTTCATACAGAAACCATTCTTACCTCTGCACTTACCTTCTCATTACCACCTTCTACCCTCATGAACATCGTGGCAGAGAATTTGAGTGCAATAATGTGATCTGAATTATTTTCCAAGTGAATTTGCCCAGTGCTGATTTTGGCAGGACTATAGCAGTTTGATTTTACCATTCTGTTTAAGGACCAGTTTAGAAGCAGGGGTGGCGGAAGCACGTCACAGTCCTATTCCATAAAATCTGCACCTGCTGCAGAATTACTTCACACAGAGCTCGAGGTAGCCCAGAATGTGGTCGTCTGGTACCATCCATTAATACCAAATGACACAGAACTGATTTACAAGAGGGCAGGATTGGTCAAAACTCATATTCCTGCACATGTTTACTATAGTAACGTGTGATTGAACTAGATTAGTAAAAGTGTATTTATATGCTTGTAAGTGTAAAAACCGTGGGATAGATAAGACAGTCCCGGCAATATCTGCCCATCTGAATATAAATAAATATAAGCAATTAACCAATTTAGTTAAGTAGGCAACTACAAGTGGCAGACAAAAATTCTATGTGGAAAACAAAAGTTATTATACTGTTCAATACTGATTATCTGCAGTGATTGCTGGTATTAAAAACAGGACTCATACATGCAGTGTATATTATGGTCGATATCTGAGATATTGTAAGCTGTAGGGCACCACATAGAAGACTGATCAGCTGGAAACTCCTTTGTTATCGCTGACTGAGACAAGTATCATTCGCCTCCAAGAAATGATGACGTGTTCTATGTATTTAGAAACAAATTGGGTCATCTTGTATTCCGTCGTACAACTATTGTGCCTGCTACAATGTCATAAGCTGTTCTGTTATGTTGGAAAAACAGCAATGTAATAAATGCTGGGAAAAAGAACGCTATGGAAAAGTTCTTGATCACCGCTCGTATTGTTGACCTAGGGAGGGAAAAAAAAAACAAAAACTGTTCAAGAAGTATTAAATCTTACGAAAAGTTAGCTATCCTTCCCAGAATTGCCATCATAAAAGTGAACCACTTCATGTTAAATACAAAGCTCATTTCATGTCCGATTTAAAATTTCACATTCCTCTATAACCAATAAAAAAAAAAAAGGTTTGTCTCCCGATGAGAATTTTAAAAAAATGTATAACAAGTATTTTTGTAAAATCCAACTGTAGGTACAGATACACAGAACACATACACACTTTAGAATATGAAATACTAAGCATGAGCATGTATACACACACAATATGACCAACAGTATTCCACCACGGTCTCTACTCTTTTGGGAAGGCGTGGGAATTCCCACAGGGAGGGCCTGTGGGAATTTGTGAGGTCAGGCAGAGATGTTCGATGAGGCAGCCTGCTCTCAAGTGATGATGCAAATGATGCTAAAGTCAGGGCCCTGTGGAGGTCGATCGAGCTCCTCCACACCAAACTTGTCGAAGGTCGTAATGGACTTTGCTTTGTGCACAGGGGTACAAAGGGCTTTCCCAAACCGAGCGGCACAAAGTTGGAAACATACAACTGTCTTTGTATGTTGTAGCATTAATATTACCCTTTAGTGGAACTAAGGGACCAAAGCTCAGACCCTGAAAAGCTACCCCAGACCATTAACTCTCCTCCCCATTGCTGACAATGGACATTTCTGTGGTGCTGGTGTTTAGCTGTAATTTTCTTCTTTCCCCATTTACTGAACCCATTTATTTTGATTGTATCATATCATTTATTAAAAAAGTTATATAAAAAAAAAAAGTACCAAATATGGTGAAAAATCAGGGGGAAAAATCTTTTACTCAGCCAAAAAAGCTAATGAAAAAAACCTGCTAAATAGATTCTACTATTTGTCCTGAGTTTAGAAATACCCGATGTTTTTATTATGGGGCAATAATTACAAGCAGTGTTTTGCTATTTCAAAACCATTTTTTCAAAATCTGGTAATTCTGTCCCCATGTGCTATTTGGAAAATCTTTAAAGCTGGCCAAAACCCCTGGGTATTTCAAATGCTAGTATTTTAACTATTTCCATGCGAGAATAGTTTGAAGATGCAGTGCTAATTTTAGGACTTGCTTATAACAAAAAAAAACAGATATACATATATATTTATTTTTTAACACTTTTTTGGGGACTTTTTTAACTTAATATCTTTAATTTTGTTTTACTAATCACATTGTGATCAGAAAGCTGGGCTCCATTGACTTGCATTACAGCAATACTGGTAAGTTAAGAAGGCGGCCGCAGAGCTCTTTCTACACCCGTTTAAAGTCATGATGGCCCATTGTTGTCAAGGGGTTAAAGTCACTGAGCTCTGTTTGTGTATGTAGATGGCGGCCTATGTGCATGAATTTATACACCTGTTACCAATGAGTCTGGCTGAAACATCCAAACTCAATAATTAGGAGGGGTTTATGAAATATATGAAACTAATATTTATGAAGCACACTGGCAGGATTTGTCTAGGGTCTATAAAACATTTCAGATGAAAAACCAGGATGATTACTTACGCAGTCATATTAACATTAGTGGATGGAATCACCAGGACTCTGTTTGGAGCGATTAGCACAGAACTATCACAGGTCACCACTCGCAGCCCGAGCAGGAACTTTCCCGGGGTTGCTCCACCTGCTCCCCAAATGCAAATAATCTGATATACAGAAAAAAAGAGTAAATGGGACAAAGATCAGTTGAAACAAAATGTACAGGTTTTACTTTTGAGTGACAACAAGCATGTCATTCACAAAAGCAGTTACAGATCTCACATCTACAAGCAATCAACTAGCTTGATCACATGAAACAAAGCTTACAAAATGCTGGAGAGGTAAAAGGATATCTTACAACGGGCTAGCAGCCACAGAAGGAACCGCATCACCCTAAAATCTATGCACACATCTAAGCCTTTGGTACCGAGTGGATTAAACAATGTCATGCTACATGAGTGAACTGTGAATTTATTTTCACGTCTTATCTAGGAACGCATAAGTATTAATATATGGCCATCTGATCTTTGTATACGTATCCAAAGGTATTGCAAGTGATAAGGATTGAGCAATAAAACAGAACAGGAAAATAGCAAATTAACACAGAGGTCGACAAACCTGTGTCATGTACAAATTGATACATTACCTAGGAATACATATCCCAAAGGCAACCTGGGCCCAGATTATAAACAGAGATAACGGTATTCTTAGCAACCATATAATGCAATAGAAGTGGCCTCTGATTATCAGCTGTCAGTGAAGTGGTACGGCCATAAACTTTTGTCCAAGACAATTTCACACCCAGTCTTGGAGCATAATATCTATAACTAGACATGCCATGTTCATTTAAAGGGAAAAAGTTACTTAACAATACCCTTGGATTCCAAACTTGGCAAAAAAGAAAAAAAGTACACAAACACTTGGTCAACTCAAACCCTATTTTCATGTTTAAAGAATACTGGTGCCCATTTTGTATGGATTACAGTATATGTTACTGGATTAGAATGGATTTATTGGAGTTTGAAAATGAGAATTGCCCCCTGTCTCCCTTATGCTTACTGCACATGCAGAATAGAAGTCCTACTGAAATCAAGAGGAGTAGCAGCAATCACATGTATGCCATCTGACCACGGATATCCATGAATGCCATCAGCAGCTGCCTCAGATGTGGCGAGCATATGCAGTAGGATTACACACTAATGCTTCCTGGTTTCTGTAGATGCAGCCAAGAGAGGACAGGGCCATGTTCTAACTTCAGTAACTAAAGAATGCATCAACATCATGTAAAATCAACTAAAACATGCACTCAAAAATAAAAACACTCGTGGATCTATCTTTTGATGCTGTCCATCACCGCCTCCAACTTGACTCACCTTGTTCTATAGATATACGGGATTCAGCTCTCTGTCGGATCTCGTCACTAACTAAACAATTAGTTTGGCTTCCAGTATCACCTATATGCAGGTGACTCCAATCAAATCGGCCTCCCATGATTTTTCTCATATCGCACGTTACTACCGGCCTGTCTGCTCCCTGAAACTTAATCCGTACTATATTGTCTTATATTCAGTGCCGAGGTCTTCCTAACTGCACCCTGCTTAACGAGCAACTCACATTAACGAGGCCGGTTTCATTTACACAGTAGTGCTCCTGGCAATTTATTTAAAAAAATAAAACCCTAACAAAAATGTGTATAAAAGGGGTTAAAGTGTGTATTATACCTTGCTTCAGAATGAGCGCTTTGCCTCCGATGTAAATCTCTGGTAGTGGGATTTAAAGTTCCCAGGGGGACCTCAAAGCTGCATAATCAGACTCCTTTGTCACAGCACGCTGCCCCTGATAATACTGATAATGGCAGCGTGAGGGACAATTATTACCCTCTCTGAGACAAAGCCTGCTTAATTAATACCCAGCTAATTAAGTCATACAGTTCTACAAAAAGTATAGCTTTCAAGCAGCGTGATCCTACCTCGTAGAAGCAAACCAGCAATCTATATAAAAGCGCCACCACCATCATTTTCTGCAAGTCTTCCATCGACGTATCTTCATCTACTTCTTCAATTATATAATGCATCGCGAACTTGGATATATCTCTGGGAAAGCCAAAAAAACCCAACATATTATATATATATATATAACGTATATATTATATCTAGAACTACAAAATGGAATCGATAAATAGATGTTTACTACCTACCGGGTTAGGCGCAAACATCCTCTACAATAAGACCCGGGTTGGTCCTGAATAGTTAAATCTTTAAAGAAATCTCACTAGTTAGCGAAGTATAACAATTATTCAATGCAACGCACCTTGAGAAACGTGTGCGAGAAAAGTCACACTTTCTCTGATAAGAAGTTGCATTGTGTTGACTCGACCGGGCTTTAGCCGCCAAGGATCCAAAGCTTAATGGTGTTTTGGGTCTATGAATTCTGGGTAACAAGCATGCATTTGACCAACTTTTTTCAGATCTAGTGTTTCAGGTCAGCTATCTTTACTAAAACATCTGCACTCCAGTATATACGGAGCAATGCTGCTTTTATAAACTTATGCCACAAAAACAAAGCAAGAAAAAAAAAAACCCGGAAGCCCCCCATCCAAAGGGGGACTTCAATCCCGTGCGTCACCCGCTTAGCGGCGCATTTGAAAGGGAACACGCACATTATGATGTATGTTCATGAAATCTGCAGACAGAGCTAACATGATGCAACAGGCAGTAACACTTAAACATCCGCTTGCCGGCATTGCACAAGTTTACGTGAAGCCTTGCAATCAATTGCCACTGGGAAAACATGATGGTTCGACAAGCGCGTTAAAAGTTCTTATCCAAGACGGCACATAATGGACAACACACAAATAACGCGATTGTCACACAATCCACTTTATTCATTAATGAGAAAAAAAAAAAAAAAAAAAAAGGAGGAAAAAGCTGAACTTTAATGTTCTTTACAGGACTGTCACATTCGGCTCGCCCCGAACATCGCCTATATTTTTTGGGGGGGATATTTGTATCTGTATCTGCGTTTTCCAGCAGCTACTTACTTTATTCCGCTGAAGTGCATTATAGTTAAAATAACGGCTGCTTTAATGAAAAACAGGATGAAGAAATCCACCATCTCAGCGCGGAACCTCTGTGCCAGGGTTGGAATAACGTACTCACGACCTGCAGAAGAATAGCGGTTATCGAGTTATTCTGTCCAATCGCAAAGCTGCCCCACCAACAGGGAAAGAAAGTCTACTTAATCGTCAGTGTTACACAAACACCAGAACTTGAAGCCACATGAGAACCATTCGGCCCATTCAGACTGCCCCTTTTTCCTGAAGGAACGGCTCAGTCCATAGATTCAGGATAGATTTATGCCTACCCCAGGCATGTTTAAATTCCCTTAATGTGACTTCTGCTGGGAGGCTGTTCCACTTATCTACCACCCTCTCAGTAAATTAAAGCTTCCTTACATTATATTTATATTTTTCTGCATTTTGTTTAACCCATTATGTACTTCACGGATTCTATCAATCTCCTCCAAGCTATACATACATATACAACATGCAATACTACTGTTATCATTCAAGAGTAATAGTGTGTCACCTGCAGCACTGGCCGCCGGGGCTGTAGTCGCTGTCCCTGCCTGAGTTGTGTTACCAGTTGCCGGGGAGGTCCCTCTCCCTGCACCGCCGCCGCTGCCCGTTCTGGCCGGATCCTCGGTGCTACCCGAGGCCGTATTCATCATAACGAGCGCCGCAGCAGTGGCGCAGCTGCTCTGCCAACAAACGGAACCGCAGTAACACTGCCACAGCCATTCCTGCAGCCGCCGGGTATACTCGGCTGCGCTAATGGAGGGGTTCACCCCGGTAGTGTCCGCTCCTCGCGAAGCCTTCTCACTGCTGCATGTCTTCCTTTCCCTGACACCTCCAGGACTTTCCGAAGCTTCCGCCATGTCTGACCCCTCTGATAATCTGAGAGCAGAGCTATAAGCACAAGAGACACACACTCGTCTTTATCCACCCCGGGATCCACTTCGGTAAACCCTGGTGAATAGTTGTTCGTACAGCACAGTCTTCACCTTTATAGCGCGAACATTGTGTCTCTGGTGTATACAGCTTTGTGCTTCTTCAGTGGGATCGTCATTCTTGCGGTAGTCTCCAATAATCCCTAGAAGCACAATCTGGATCCATGTAATTGGTGGCGATCCGTTGTGACGCGTTACCTGGCTGTGGTAGCCAATTAAAATGCAGCGTGGCTAGGAAGCCATGGGCCCCCTTGCGGCAGGAAAGTATAAATTGTTCAGACATAATGTGGCATAATGTGGCATCTTTTTAAGGCAGCAAAAAGTCATAACAACAATAACTACGTGTTACAATGTAACACACGTACACACATGTGCTGTAACATCATCAGATATCATTGTTATTAAATACAGAGTGTTCGCTATATAGACCATGTAACATTATTTACCTCTCGAGGACATTACAGAGTGTTCATGTAAAAGTCTCTATATTACCCACTTACATCTTTACATGTGTTTTCAGAAACCTGTAATATTGAATCCCGACTCCTAGTTGAATTTTATCCCGGACATGAGTCTTCTTGGGTGCGAACCTTAGTAACTCTAGATCCAACTAATTTTAATATAAGACAACGACACTGTGAGTAAACACAAAATGCAGCTTTTATATGATAATTTCATTTATTGAAGGTAAAGAGTTAATGAAAACCTATATCACCCATGTGAAAAATTAATTTTCCCCTTAAACCTAATATCTGCTTTTGCTACCCTTGGCAGCAATTGTAATGAAATGTTTGAGATAATTGGCAATTAGTCTTTTGCATCGCTGTGGAGGAATTCTTCTTAGCAGAACTTCTTTGTTTGAGCCACATTGGAGGATTTCCGAGCACAAAACTGCCTTTTTAAGGTCATGTCACATCATCTCAATCGCACTCAAGTCAGGACTTTGACGAGGTCACTCCAAAACCTTCATTTGATTTCTTTTGAGCCATTCAGAGGTGGACTTGGCTGTGTTTTTCGAATCATTGTCCTGAGGCATAACCCAACTGTACTTGAGCTTTAGGATTTTCTCCTTCAGGATTTTCTAGTACAGAGCAGAATTCATGGTTCCATCATTCAGGAAGTCAGCCAGGTCCTGAAGCAGCCCAGCAGTCCCAGACCACCGCACTTCCACCACTCAGTTTGACTGTTTTTATTGTGGAATGCTGTTTAGCTTAATGCCAGATGTAACGGGACCCATGAATACTATCCCAAATTTTTTTTGGGGTCATCAAAATGTTTTTCTGGAAATATGAGACTAGCTTTTCTTTTCTTTTTGGTCAGCAGTGGTTTTTAGCCTTGTAACTCATCCATAGATGCAATTTTTGCACATAATCTCTTATTATTCTGGAATTGTAAAATCTGATTTTAACCGAGACAAGTGAGGTCAGGAAGGGGACAAATACTTTTTCACAGGATTGTGTAATATATTGTTAGTGCAAACAGAAAACTGACATATTAAAAAAAGGACCAAAAATATTTTACATATTCAAGTTCTTTCAACTGTTTTTTTTTTTCCTTCAAAATTGCAATATATACTTTTGAAATTTTTTTTTTCATAATTTGAGGTCAAGAGAAAATAATCTGTTCTGACTCTTCGTCTAATATCTAGATAAAACATGTCCCACACTTTCTGGTACATTTACAAATTTAAAAATATAGTGTACAAGTTTAAACACTTAAAACATAAGTGTACATTTAAAACATTTGTAGGTGTAAATAAAAACAAGTTAATCTTCTAAAACAAGTGGTTTGAAAAAAGGGTAACATATTGGACCTATGTTGCGTTATTCTTCATATAGAACATAGTAAATGTGAAAGTGTACACCAGGGCTATCCCTCATTGACCTCCATTCTGTCATCAAGGAAGAGGAGGAATTTAAGATCAAAGAAGAATTTAAATGATCAAAGAACATATGGTAACATTACTTTTCGACCATTTCTGCTGTGTCCAAAATCAGAAAGTGAAGCCATCTTGTGGATGAATACTACAATAACAGTCACTTCATTTGGCCAACAGCACCGCAAAATGTTTTATTTATTTTGAGTATTTCAAATGAGATGGTTTTTAAAACCACCATAGGGTTCTATGTTAGCTAAGGGAACATTTACACAGGACACCCAACTGTCCTTTTTTAAGCAGCGCAGTCCCAATTGTTAGAAGCTGTCCGGCTTTTGCAGGATATCATGGGTCAGTATGGGAGATCAGAAGGTCTCGCCTCTCTGTCCACGGAGCTGTGCAATCAATCAATGTTTGAGCTATGGCAGTACAGACCTCAATGTCAGCTCTGACAGGGTCACTTTGCGATGTATTGAAACATAGCGTCACTATTTGATGTCATATCCCAAAGTTCTGCTAAAGTATATTGTAAGGTGTCTGAATGTTTAAGGCAGGTCGATGGTCTCCCCACCTCTAATGGCAAGCCCCAACTTTGGACATCTGAAATGTCATCACCTTCTGTGTGTTATCTCAGCAGTTTGGTTATTGGCAAATCTTGATTATTTAAAGAGAATAGATCCTAATTCTATACTTAAATGAACCAAAAACAAATAGGGATACTACAGTATATATTTGTATCATTCACCCCTGTGATAAAGCTGAAAGGCACAACACTTCAAAGAAATAGCAATAGCAATAGCAATAATAACAAACTTACAATTTGAATTGTGTTTTATATATACCTTATTTATTGGAAATAACATTGCAATCTTACATTCTGAACTTATGTCTGGCACCTATTATATTTACTGCTGTACTGTTACTTTGGGTGCATCCGAGCCCTAATTAGGTTCTTTTCAGCAGCCTTCTATCTCTCTCTCCTTTGTTTTTTCCCCTTCTCCTTCTCTTCTGTCCTCTTCTTCTCTCTTTGTATTCACTAAACCCACTCCAGGCGCAGGCCAACACACATTATCTTATTTATTAGTATAGAGCAAGAAAGCTAAATTCTGGTGTTGGGTCAGCAATACAAAATATCTTCCCTATCCAGATCGCCCTGAACTGTTTTGTATAAATGCTAATATTGTAGGCTTAATAGTACATAAAGCACTTTTCTAGAAAGCACAAGGAAGAGAATATACTTACTTAAACGCAGAAAAGCTTTACCTTTGTTAATAAATGTGCTGCATGGTAAGGTCTATGTAGACATGCTTGATTCTGAACACAGAACATCTGCAGGATCAGATACACACCTGGTCCAGATACACTGAAGGCCTGTGCGCATAGAGGAAGTACCGTGCATGTCTATTCTGCATGTGTAGAATGCCAGCTTTATGTGGTTCATCTATATGTTTTAAACGGCACAGTTCACTATATTAATTGGGATCTCTTTTAGTACATTTTGTAGGCCTGCTTGGCCTGTTCCATTTCATCATCCGTCATATCTGGACTTATTTTTAGATCCCTAGTTTGATGACGTCCTATAGCCTTTTTAGTCCCCATATAAATTGTCTTCAAACACATTTTCTATGTACTATAATGAGAGTGATAGCTTGTTGCAAGAAAGGTATGCTGGATCTTCAAAACACTAAATCATTTCAATATTTCAATCACTAGGGGAGGAATCATGGCCATGTACAGTGGACCTCACAGTCCACCATCTGCGAGGAGGTAGCAACAGTACGGTAAATCAGCAACACTGTTTAGATCACAGTGGGAAAAATGTGTTACTCTCCCTTTACAAAGCCACAGTGGGGAAACAATTTGTCATTGTGTATCAAACAGAATACAGCGCAAGAAAAACAGGAATTCACAAAAATCTTTATTCAGCAAGTCATTTTCAATCCAGATTTAAAAAACAAACATTCTGAAATATTAACTTGGTGTGTATGTGCTACATTGCCATACTTTCAATCGCCAGATCATATGCCAGGCACTTACATCTATTTAGTGCATGGTGGGCAAGGCAATCTTTATGTTCCCTTTTGCCATCATGGTAAAGGCTCGACTGTTTACGTGATTGTTTCTGCCAGACCTAGAATTGAGTTAATTACATGCAAGTCCAAAGCATTGCAGTGCATAATAAAACGCATAAACCAACATTAAGCCATTGCAAATATTGATGTACATAATGTATTTATCGCCCCTGGCCATTTAAAAGGTTAATCCCCAAATGCTTTGATATAATGTGAAAAAATTAAGTTTGATGTCCTGACCATCCACAAATAGCATCGTGAACACCTATACAACTTACATGTGCTTTCCATACATTTACTTCACAGCACAGAAACACAGAAACTCTTATTTTCCCTTTACAATTACATTTTGCCAATATAAAGAAACCCCACATCAATTCACTTATTCCTTGCTTACGGTGATTACTGTTCTTATACAGTATTCCAGGTCCAGTTGTCATATAATATATTGGATTTTTTGTAAGATTAGACTATCCTTCCATTTCTGTTTCTTACATGGTCAATTCCTTTTGTAATCTGAAGATTCTACAATTGTAAATTGTAAAATAACTTAATTTGATTATGTCATAGAGTAAACTGGATTAATTCAATATCACTTTTCTTCCACTACCAGAATGATTTGGAATGTGCATACACATGACAAGCAAATGTTGTGATGATTACCCCTTCAAATACCCTTAAACTGTATTAGATTGCAAGCTTTTGAGAACATGTACGTTTCTTCTTCAGGTATTATGAAAAGCGCTAAGTAGTCTCACAAACTTACAATCTAATATAATTAGTTAGCTAATAAAGATATAATCTTCACCAGATTTTCTTATTTCCATTCTACAGCTACAATAGCACTTTACACCGCCATATAAGCAAAGAGAGTTATAACAGTAATACTACTCAGTGTTTTACATTTACAATAAATTAAATTAGCCGCTAGGTCTTCAATCTGCATAACACTGAATGGTTCACAATGATAAAATGATGTACTGGACATGTTTTCATTCATATAGTGACTGATATTCTTTAATACCACATATTCCACATATATTTGTGCTTTCTGGACTTTTAAGTATCTTTATCCTCCTATAAGCCCCAATAATTCTGAATTGTATATTGTACCATATCTAAGAAAAACCAGAGCCATTAGTAACCTACAAAATGCAGAACCCCCCCCCCCCCACATGGAATGGATTGAATTTATAAATAAAATTTGACCTTGCACAGTAATTTATTATTACATTTTAAGGCAAGATAAACTTCAGAAGACTCTTAATTATTGATTTTATTTTGTGGCTTCCATTGAAACCATTTGATAAGCATGCTGTCAACGAGCAAACTTTACCCTGTTTAGTATTCTATACATTTGGCACAGTTGAAAGTAACTGCTCAAAATTCTATATTTTTTGTCAAAACATTATAGAAATACAGAATCACACAAAAATGTAATTTTTGAAGTTCCAGAAATGCTGGCCAATAAAGGCCCACCTTTCAGGCCACAGGGGTCTTAAAAATCATTTTCTGATCACAGACTAAGTCAATAACTATTGGTGATCATTCAAGACCCTTGCCATCTCCAAAGAAGAAAACAAAAACGGAATGCAGTTACATACATTTAACAAAACAATACAATATTTTGGCATGATAAACAAAATAGTGTTTACTAATGAAAGACAAGGGAAAAAAAGGGAGAACTCCACTAAGCTACAAAAAAAACTCTTGGGTTACCTTGTTTTACATCTGTCAATTAAAAATGTTCTCTCAGACTAAAAAAACCCTTCAAAATAGGTTTAAATAACATTATAACTAAATATTTCTTTTCTTACAAGGTAATGTTTTATTGACCTAGTGAATCCAACCCCACCCTTACGAAACATTACTGCAGTTTTTCTGAAGTAATACTGCAGTTTTTTGGACATGAAAAAACTGCAATACTGCACTTTTACTGCAGTATTACTGCACATTCACTGCAGTTGTACTGCATTTGTACTTCACTGTACTGCACTTTTACTGCAGTTATTTTTGTACGGAAGTACAAATGCAATAAAGCTGTAGGTTTGCAACTGTAGTTTTGCAATATAAAAAAAGTGCAGTAAACGTGCAGTAATACTGCAGTAAAAGTGCAGTATTGCAGTTTTTTTATGTCCAAAAAACTGCAGTAATTTTTCGTAAGGGCTTGAGGCCACTGTAATACCTAAGTTAAAGACTACTGCATTGTTTGTGGGTGCATAAAGCTCTTAGAACACCAGACCGTTGGGGTAAAATATACATAAATGTCATGAGGAGGCACAAAGGGAAAGGAAAATACATGTGCTTTTGTGCAGTCCTTTTATCATGGTATGTATCAATTTTTAATATTAGGGATTAACCTTCATACTTGTAAGGAAGTCTTTGTTCCCACAAGCTATCTCATCACTTTACATTTTGAGGCAACTGAAATGGTGTCCCCCCCCCATCATGGGGATCTGTAAGTCCCTGTAGAATATACAGTAGATAGCACATATGATAACAGATCTTAGTCGCAACTCAAGTTCTAGTGTCTTCAACCAAGGTTCTTCCAATTTGGGTCTCCGACTTTGCAAGAACTTTGTAACTGGGTCATACCAAGGCCTAATGGTGGCAGTTCCTCTCATATTGTTACAGTTCCCTCACTTGGTTATGTCACTAGGGTGTGACATCACTTCCTGACACTTAGTACCGTCAGGGCAAAGGGAGGAAATTGCGAGAATGTGTGAATCCAAGTGACGGACATTTCTTTATAGATCTCATATCTTAGTCACATAGGAAGGGCTCCCAGAGGCAACTGTGACTCCACAATCACATATCACAACTCCACCTCACTATACTTCTTATTTACATTGCTTATAGTAACATGTAAATAACATGGAAAGCCTGCATTATTTGTGATATTTCTGATGATTTCTTTCAGCTAAGTTGCATATTGAACAAATCAATTTGTGGATTTAGTGCTATTGTGTAATAAATTAATGCTGAAGTTAATTAGCGACTGCACTGGGAATCAAAGTATCCTTTCACCTTATGAGTTCACAGTGTCCATGTATCTTTATACTTCCAGATCCAAAGCATCAATGTATTTCAATGGATCCGGAAGGGCTGTTCCACAAACTAAGGGAACTAATTAAATAATGATAGATTCTGTTTAGGAATTTAGATCAGCATGTTAGTTGAACAGAGATATACATGGGAAAACTACATGAAATGTCTTTTATCTCAACACCGGCTGGTGGTTTTACTACCCGGCAGTTTTATATATGTATCTGCTATTGACTGGGGGGAAAAGTTTGAAGAACACTGTCTACCACTATGTTTGGAAAACTACTATCCCCTATTGTCTGCCTTCTCAATAAACTTTCAGATATGACAACAAGCATTTTAGAGGTGTCAGATACATAATACTAAGATTTTTATTTGCCAGACCTTGGGGTTGTAGGTAAGTTTGAACATTCCTTCAAATGATTTCAGTTTGCATTAAGAGCCCATTTTTGTGAGCCTTTCCTGCAGAAAGACCAAGATTCCCTTGCATCATACAAAGAATCTCCTCACATATAGCTTATATAGTGCGTATCCCCTAGTGCTTTATAATTAGAAGCGGTATAATTATACCAAATAATATGAAAGACTTACTAACGTTATAAAAGTGTGTTCTCTTCTCTTGTCCATATTATTGTGTTGTATGTAACTTCCTAAAGCACCATTTTACTTTATTTTACTAATTTAATTTTAATTTTCAGAATAATAATAATTATGTCTAATATACTGATTGGGTTTAATTAGACCTTATTATTGTTTGTCTGTGTAGCCACTTACATACAAATGGTCAAGTGTACTGACTACTTTCAGGGTCTGATGCTTTAATAAATGCCCACGACCACAATTCAGTGTAATTTCTATTCATGATCACAGAGCATATTCCACTTGAAGAAATTCAGGCAAGAGGGAGTTAAAAGCAACCAGTGGGGCTTGCGCACATAAAAAAAAATACAGTATCAGATTAGCCCATCATTTCTGCTGGTTCAGTGACCAGCTTGGATCCATCCCATGATGTCTTAAACTGTTCAGGAACAGGAAATTCTTTCTGTAGGGAGACAAAATAAACAAATGAGAATAGATAAACTCCAGGGATAAGATACAAACACAGGGCAGAATGTGCTCAAAGATGCATGAATGGAGTGGTCTTTCAGACACAGAGCACCGGGGATTATGAGCTATTGGCTGTAAAAACTCCCAGGAAGCATTTGTGAGATCGCTCTCATCGAGATCACCCTGAGGTCGCTCCTGTTACACGTATTTGCTGACTTTTCCCTTTCTCTCTCTCTATGTACAGAAATCTTCTATTCCTTTCTAGGTGGCCACGTGATGTTTAATAATCTGCATTTAGCACATCTTAAAATGTTTGTAATACCTTTTAGTGTGCCAAAGTTCATAAAGCAGGATGTAACATAAGCCTTCAAGAGTCCAGTGGTCCCTTGTACAGAGCATTAAGACTAGCAAATAAAATTTGTTCTCTAGTGAAAATACAGTTATAGTCTAATTGACTCACAATGTTTAATAAATAGGGAAGGGAAAAGCAAAAACCAATATGTGATAGTATATATATATATATACACACACACAGACAATATAGGGACAAAAGTATTGGGGCACCTGGCCATTACACCCACAGGGACTTTTATGACATCATATTCTAAATACATAGACATTAATATGTAGTTGATCCTCCTTTTGCAACCACAACAGCTTCCACTCTCCGGGGAAGGCTTTCCACAAGATTTTGGAGTGTTTTTTGGGGGATTTTTGCTCACTCCTCCAGTAGAGCATGTGTGAGGCCAGTCAATGATGTTGTCCTCTTCAGCATACCAAGACATTTTAGACAATGCTATGCTAACAGCTTTGTGGGAACAGTTTGGGGAAGGCCCTTTTCTATTCCAGCATGACTGTACACTAGTGCACAAAGCAAGGCCCATAAAGACATGGAGGTTTGGTGTGGAAGAACTTGACTGGCCCTGCACAGAGTCCTCACCTCAACCTCATCGAACACCTTTTGTGATGAACTGGAATGCGAGCCAGGCCTTCTCGTCCAACATTAGTGCCAGACTTTATAAATGCTCTAATAAATGAATGTTCAAAAATATCCGGAGACTCTCCAAAATCTTGTGAAAAGCGTTACTAGAAGAGTGGAAGCTGTTATAGCAAAGGGTGGCCAACAACATATTAATGTCTATAAATTTACAATGCAATGCCAATATTTTGTCTATATATATATATATATACTTCATGTATATGATAGCACATTGGTGTTCCTAAAAAGCACTATTCAAGAGTGTGTTTTAGGACATGAATAAAAACGACCTTCTTGTTACACCTATATGTCCTTTAACAATAATTTCATTGTAGTGCAAAATCAACTTTCAACCTACATAATCTCCATCTTGCGGGACAAGGATGTTCATCTCGGATGATTTGGCGCTCACAATCTCGCAGTCTATTGAATTTTCACTCAGGTATACATGACAGCCATCGGTCTTGTTGATTGAAATGGTTGGCACTTTTCCCATAACCTTTGGAAAGGCACAAAACGCATTATCATACACAATTATCAAAATAAATGTATACACAGAATGAACAGTGAATACAAACATAGGCAGTTAATGAATTTTATCGGTAGAAACTTATAATTTATTCTTAACATTTAGCTGTTAGTAGAGATTATGGTCTAGAAGAAATCCATTGTTCCTCCTTCTTCCGCTAACCATTTGTTCTTCTCCCACCTACCTCCTAACAACTACGCTTTTTTAAATTTTAAAATCCATTATTTAAACCCCCCCCCAAAAAAAAAACACCATGATGATTTGCAGTCTCATAAGGGGTTAGGGGATAATAATAATAACTAATGTGGACAGTGAATCTGTGAAGACAATAGTAAGGTACTTGCCTGGATCTGAACATCTTTTGAATTAATAACTTCTACAATTCCCACAACATCATCAAACACAAGGCCGAGCTTTGTGCAGTTGTCTGAAATGGAGAAAATTAAAATATAACTTTTCTAAAAAATAAATAGGTATTCATTTATAAGACGACAATCTGACCAAACATAAAGGTATCTCCAGCTTGCATCTCACACTCCCTTGCACCAACTTAACACTATGTGCCTGCAATTGGCGCAGAGTGCCGGGATACAATGTCATATCTTGACGCTCGGCAGATTTAAGAAAAAATAAGGTAAAAACCAAGAAGAATACAGAATCAATTATACCAATTAAAATGAAATATACATAGAAATGAAGAAAATAAAGGCAGCATGAAAAAGATATAAAGATCAGTATAACAGCAGTAATATAAAATTACAGAGCTGACCTTGCTGCCGTGGTGAGCAGCAAAGAAAGAGGAGGAAGGATGGGCCACTATCTACTATATGGTGTCATCTTTTCTTTGATTGGTTATGATATGTTCTACTTTTATCTTTGCTGCTATGGTGACAGTAAAGGAAAATTATGTAAATATGAAGCATCCTGTCTTGCCTTATAATTGTCAGCACATAGTCATAAGGGACTACCAAAGCAGTGGTGCTGCAGAGTGACAGACCTTCTGCTTCCATGACAGGAAGGAAGACAGAAGATGGAAGAGGAGAACGGTAGGAGATGGGGAGAAAGGGGGGGTAGGGATGAGAAGAAAGAGGTGCTGTAAGGACAAGTGTGACCCTGTATGTTTGAGTATATGGGCAAGCGTCCATGTGTTTGGAGGTCTGAAGTGAAAGACCTTGGGCACCCTTAATGTTGGGTCGGTTAGAAGGAGATTGTGATCTCCCCAACCGGTCCTGCTCATCAGGCAGCAGGGCCACAGGTCACAATCTTGCACCTGCCTCAGCACGGGAGTCGGCCTACTGGGTAATCTCCCAGTCAATCAAATACTTATGTATTGGAAGCAGAGGCTACAGATATACTAAGTGTAAAAAAAACCCACAGTAGCTCAAAATAAACATATGGAATTTTTCTTTCCATGTCTTACGAGAAATGGTGGTCACCTTTCCAAAGACTAAATAGAAACACACAGGTTGTTCAGCTGTATTGCCTAGCTATAATGAACCGGCCATTAAGCATGTTCCACCCACTGTCTACTCACCTATTATGATTGAATTTATTTTTCCTTTTATCTGCAGTGTTGTCTTCTTGCACTTAAAAATGTAAGCAACTTGCTTCAACTCAGTCTCAGAGATCACAAGGTCATTCACTCCCTCCTGGAATTCCTAAAATATATTATGAAAACAAGCAAGATCGGGTTATGTCAAATATATTTATATACTGAATTCCAGCAAACACCATGAATGTTTTTATTGCTTTTTAAAACTAAGTTTACTTTGGAAATACTGAGGCCAGGTGGATGTGAAAAGAAAGGAAAACTATTGTGACTGAAAATGATGACCACTGTGGACTGATCCAGACATCCCATCACAACTGCAAAGGCTTTCGTTAGAAAAATAAGTAGATAACAAAACAACTAATATCATTTAAAGTACATTGCAGAATAACTAAAATCAAAGAATTAGAGTGTAAACATTTACGTTAGAGTATTTAAATGGCCCAGTGTCAGGATAATGTTACCGATTTTTCACAGTTTAAGGATAAGCATTCAGACTAGTACATTTAAAATGCAGCTATAGTGCCTCCTAATGGAGAATACAATGTATTACCGCAAAATGTATAAGTTACTTTTTAAAAACATTGACATTTCAGAAAATGCTCACATACTAAAGTTGTAGGTTACCCATACACATATTGTACTGAAGGACACTTGGAAATAAATGAACTGGAAATAATGCTATTGTTTTAATAGTCTTTCCAGTTAACATATTATGTATATACACAAACATATTTATCTATATGCTGTATTTACTGTAAAATACTAACAACATTTGGTGCATTTTCAGATTTAAATAAAATGCTGACTTACAAACAAAAAAGTATAAATATAGAGAGACCGTTCGAGAGAGAACAAGTAAATTCCTGGGAATTATTTGCTAAATTCAGATTTTAGCATTTTCACTGTTACTCAGGTGCAACTCATCATGGACTCACAAGAGCTACTAATGAGAGTAGGACTAACTGCTAGCCACTTGTCTGGAATTACGTACCTATTGATTTCAATAGCCAACCTTGTAGGGAGCTCAGACACTAATGTCCCAAGACGGATAACTCATGGAAGCTGAAAAAGGTTTTTTCGATCTCCACTAGGGAATTAGGATCTCAATGGCCTCACCTACCAGTAACGCTAAATTAGGGCTATGAATGGCTAGGGATGAGAATTATCAGGCCTGATAAAAGGGACTGAAATGTATTTATCTCAGGGCCCATAATAACATTACCATGATTTGGTTGGCACAGAACCTGTCAAATAACTAATTAACTTGACTAGAGTGGAATATGACTATGGGTGGTTCCACAAATGGATTGCATCAGAATATAATAATCCTTACCACTCGCCACTTCTTTCCTTCCAGCTCCAGCAGAGGGCAATAGGTCTGAGGAGGAAGAGGCTTTGGAGAAGTGGGGCTAGGAGTGTGACGTTTTGATGGCGATCGGTTTTGTCCTCCTTGACCACGTAGTTTAGGATTCTTATGTGTTTTCTCATCATCAGAAACATGTTTAAGACCTATAAAAGTGTCATCAGCAGATATATAAGAAATAAAGGAAAACTTCAAGGTGCCCCACCCCTCATGCTTTAGAACTATTTATAGAAAAGGGCCAGTTTCCAAGAGAGTGCTATATAAACTCCTGACCCCCAAACCCCCCAGAATATTTTAGTAATCCAAGGACAGTTCATCAGGAATTACAATATAACCTACCCACTTTATTGTTTTCTAACCTTTTGTTATTTCTTCTCCTTGATTGAGCTGGGCAAACAAGGCAGAACGATCTTGAGAGGCATCGTCTTTAGACTTGGAAGCCTGAGAGTCTAGCATTGGTGGAAAGCATGGAGGTGGAGGAGGAGGAGGTGGTGGTGGTGGATGACATGATCCAGATGATGTATTTTGCACTTGTGGGTCTCCTGTAACAGCCGGTGGTGTTGAAAGTACCTGTAATAACATTCCAATACTATGAGCAGGTATACATAATCCATTAGTCCAATTACTCTCAATCACTGTAATTTAGCTTGATTGAAAAAAGGCATACCCTACCTGTGTAACTGGTAAAATCCCTAATAAAAATATGAATGAAATCAGGCTCCAGTACGAAAACATGACGTTTCTCTGAATATTTCCCACACTAAAAACTTTTGAACAGAACCATTGTGGCATGATAATCCAAGCAATACATTTTACTGTCTTCAAGTTTAGTGTCACGTGGCATACTGAAATCTAGGTAAATGGTAATGTATAAAGGAATTCTGGCTTGTAGATACCAGGCTCTTCACCGATAACCCTCTTTGTGAATCAATACAAGTCGCTAATGTTCTCTTCTCTGGAAATACTGCCAACAGCGGCTGATCAAATAATTCTAGACTGGCAGCTTACTATGGTTCTTGGAAGACATATAATGGATTAATGTTTTATGGGTACAGGTATATGATACATTATAATACATTATATAACATTATTTCTGTATGGGGATGGATATAGTATGAGACGTCTTTAACGCAGGGCAAAAGAGGACATCTATTATGCCTGTATATTTATCCTACGACCCTTCTACAGTGAGTTTTACTCACAAAGAGAGAGACAGTTGCTAACTGGGCACAGCTCTCTCTTGTCAGATATAATTCAGCACAGAAGGATTAGAACTAAACAAAAGTTACTAGCTGCTAATGTATTTTTAGTCAATATGTCCCCTCATGCAGAGGAAATTTGTCTTGCATGGAGACACTTGTGGGTCTGAAATGTTGCTGGGGTTTTTCTTTTCATCTATAATGGCTCACCTGTTTGTACATGTCATGTTAGAGGGATGCTTCTCTTCAGCAGATTCTAAGATGAGAACAATGCAGTTTTTCTAAAGTAAGAGTTTAAGGTCATGCGACAAGTGGCGTATTGTTGCCTGGGCCAACTAGGGCAGCCTGAGCTGACTAGGGCAGCAGGTCCAGGGTGGTGGCAGCCCCTCTGCCAAAGCCATACATCAATGGGCTGATTAAAAGGGAAGTCACTGATCTTTCCAACCGCTCCATTAACACAATGGAGGGCTCTTCTAATACAGCACAGTCCTTTATAGTTTCCTCCTGTGCCACACTTTCTTGTAAATTGGAGTGTTATGATACCGGACACTGTCGCACTGAATCCAGGCTTTTTAGTGAGAGAGACGGTTGATGCCTTGTTCGGCTCACCTCTTCCTGAAGGTTACGGTGGTCCTCCTCCTTGCATTAGGAGGAGGATCAAGAAGATCCGGCCGACCTTCAGGCTAGTGATATAAAGATGTTGGGACTCTAGCTTCCGTTGCGGCCTTGGGGTTCAAAAGAAAGAAAAAGGTTGGGATATGACATCATATCCCACTACAAAGGAGTGTGACGGAGAAGGGATGGCAGTTGGTACTGCCCAGGGTTAGGTTAGGGCAGCACCAAAGGTAATTACAGGGGATGGGGAAGGGGGGAAAATGAATGTATTAAAGTACAAGCACATTTTGGAAAAAACTTGCTTGAACCCATACACTGGATTGAGTTAAATTCATATGAACCCGAAACACAGATGAAACACATCATGCAAGAGAATACCCACTCAGAGCCAGTTCCTGCAATTATTACTCCGTTTGCATAAAAATGTGAACTGGAGATTTTTGCCTGCAATGAATGAGTAAAGTTGTTATCTTAATGTGCAGTTTGGGAGATATTAAATAGTTAATGTAAGAAGAAGGTCTCAGGCAAGTAAAAAATGAATGTACTTCAACAATCAGATATCAGATTGGAGACAGATGAGGCTTGGTGGGAGCCGCAAACTAAATTTAACATATTAAGGGCAGATTTTATCAGTTTTCCTTTAGCTTTGCCAGAGATTATTTATTCCCTTTTATAACTTGGTTTCATTAAGGCACATTTCTTGGACAAAATAAACAGGAAGGATCCTTGATATGTAGAAAACAATGGGACTGGATGTATGTGCATATTGAACACTTTATTAATATACAAAGTGTTACAATAAAGGGGTTGAACTAGAAGATTTTGCAATTATCATTTAAATCAATGTATCAACTATTGATTTTTCCAAAGAAAGAATTAATACAGAAAGATCTACCTAGAGACTGTTATAAGTAGGGGCCCTCAAGAACATTGTGATTTCCAATTAGTAGATGGCCCTGGGCTTCAGTTGGGAATCAGAAGTCAATGGGGGAGAATTCCTTATCCACATGACAATTCTGAAAACAAGAGTCTCCACTAGAACAAATCATGATTCCACTGTTCATTCCCATATGTGGGCTCCGTAAAGGATAGCTAACAGAACTGTCTACTTATTACCTGTTTATTGTTTTTATAAATAAAATAATTTAAATAAAAAATATCAATCATTGAAAATCAAAATAAATAAATAAAAATCAGTCATTAACAAATTATGTCTACTTTTTACTACAGCGAAATGATTGCAACTGTTTTCTAATTTTCTGTCTCCGTAACAGCACATGGCGAAGCCAAGAGAACGTTATATATCAGATTACAGCTCGGGGAGCAGGTGGATGGTGACATAGACATAGATCCTTTGTTAAGGTGCTCCTGTAAATGTAGTTGCTTGTTCTATTCAGCGTGTTATTACAGCCACCTGTTTGCATGCACTCCTGATGTGCAATGATGTATACATTACAAGAAGGAACAGCTGATGTTCAGGCACTTCTGTTATTGTCATTGAACAAGAGGCCTCTGCTTTTCTTCGGTGTTTGAGTAAACGTATTTGTTTACACAGCCCCCATTCACTGTGGTTCGGTTTTGAGACATTGCAGTTTGTCACCTGCCAGTTCCCGGATTGCTGATATGGCCATGTGTCAAGCTGTCTTCAAAACCAACAGCTAGAAAGTTGACATGGCCAGACTCTTCAAAGCATCAGAAAAATAATTATGGTGGCTAATTGTAATTCAACTGCTGGGTTTATTTGTTAAAATTAGTAGTATTAGTTTCTATTTTGGGTTTTCACTGCAACGCAGCAATAAATGTTTGGCAAATTCACTACAGGCCATTGGATCAGGTTTCCTGAGTACTTGTGACTTCTGCTCTTGCTTACTTTTATAGTGGTTAAGGTTCACCTAACACAGAGGATAAAGCTCTGTATCTCTTCTATCTAGTGGCATGAACAGCTTTATATTTTCAAAATTAAACATTATATATCTATAGCCATAAAGGTAAATATTGTACTGTGGTCTCAATTCTATCTTTCTTCTTCTGGAGGCTGGTTGTGACAGATGGCTTTTCCTCTTTTTGTGCCAGTAAACAAACAGATGCCACGACGCAGAGATCAGACACCTTCTCCTTCTTACCAGCGCACAGGGATTTATACTAACTGCAGAACAATTACGATACCTTCTCCAGGGACAGGAGTTTATGATGAGCCAGTTGGAATCATGTTTTTCACAAGGTACCCCATACCATACATATTACTTTCTTATTTTAGGAGGTTTGGGTGAGTAAATGAACCTAGATGTAATCCCCATGGAATCAAATAATAAAAAACCAAATATATATATATATATATATATATATATATGAAATAAACTGTGTTTTAGATTATACATTTTGTGAAGAATTGTCCTCAAACATTCTTTTTGATATGTTTGTGCTGTTGACCTTTTTAGCACTGGGGCACTGAAACAGGATGCAATTTTGTCCTAGACATAATCTTTTAGCTGATAAGAAAGTTTCGTCCCATCTGCTACTTGGTGCAAAACTTGAAACCATATTTGGTTGTTGGCCTTGTCTTATTTCCTTTTTATGTATTCCAGCTCAGGGTAAATACTTACTATGGCAGGAGATCTTTCCTGCGCATATGTTTTAGATTCTGAATTCGAATACAACTAAACATGTAAAAAAAAATGTTAACATTGCTGCTTTACAGTATCTATTACTTAGCTTAAATGGGACTTTTTTTTCATTTTCGCCAAATCCATTACTAAATAATTGAATTCAATATAAAGTAGTTGCTCACACATGTTCCAAGGAATCATACATCACCATTTGTTCTGGCATTTAAGAGATACACAGAGTAAGTGTATTCCTATAAGCCTGATGATAGTCTGTACTTTAATCGCAAATTCTTCTAAACCCTCACAGCTGTTGCCAGGTCTCCTTGCACTTAGCAGCCCCGATAGTTCAATAGCGTCACTCAATGAAGACACAATTTGGCATACACCACCAAAATAAAAGGAACAGTTGCTCGGTACAGCTGTTGGTTTGAAAGGTTAACTGATGTAGCTATATGACTTCAATACATTACTGAACTTCTGCAAATACCACATGGTGGTGACTAATAAATAAATAAATAAAATAAAATAACGAAAGTCGACAAAATAAAAAACGAAGATTCACAAGAAAGAGCAATATTAATATTAAAATATACACTAGTTTGTTTCCAAATGTTAACCTAAAGGATGAAAACTTCAGGTCTTACCGTATTACCCCATGAAATACCCGTAGTATGATATTCCTTGATATATGCTTGCAGCTCACTCCAAATGTTTAAGTACGACTTGACCCAATCCACATGGCGAGCATCACTATACAAACAAAAAGCATAAGCCTCAGTATTCTGATGCAACTGAGCTAAAAGAACCAAAAGATGGCACCATGGTTAGTTGTGTAGGGACTTGTTACTTTTCACTGGCATTTCTGCTCATTTCTGCTTATTCTGTTAAGCAACACTTACGATATTATCCTTTCAATTCTAGCCGCAGGGCTCGGGATATTAAATTGCAAGTTCAATTTTGGGTAGCTTTAGAGAAGAAGAGTTAGAAGTATGTATAATTTCAGCGGAGCATTAAAGTAGATGTTGAAGGTAAAATCCATACCCTTTACTGATATCAGAGCCCAAGCAGAAGTATACAGTTATGCCTAGGAGTGCTTCTTGATAGTGGTAAGGGTTTGTCTAGAGAAATGAAATACTGTTCACACTGCTACAGGACAAACTGGTCTCCCGATTTACACAGCGCTTCTTACAATACAAATATTCAAAGGGCATGACAAGATGAGAATGGACAAACTGGGGAATGGGGTTTGGACAAATATAAGGAATATAGGGCACAGAGAAAGGGTGAGAGGTAGTGTGGTGGTTGTGTCAGTGACAGGGAAGTTCTAGCAACTAAGATGGTGCGGCTTCTCTGAAGAAGTCGGTTTTGAGATTTTTCTTGAATGTTGGGAGGGATATAATTGAGTTTTCACACCTTTGCCACTCTTTAGTTCATATTAGTACTTTTCTAACAAAAAGCTCAGGATTTTATTTTTCCTAATGCAATTTACAATACAGCAGAGCTGTCCATCTGACATTAGTGTAAAAAGGATGGAAGCAGGCAAACAACACTTACGTGGTTTTATAATCTTTTAATACCCGGTTGGTATAAAAGGTGGCAGCATCAGCCATCTCCTTGACATAGGGACCTGGTTTGGGGGCCTAAAGGTAAATTATGATTAGCCTTCTCATGAGATTCAACATTTTCCAAATTAGAAAAACTGGCATAAAAACAGATGTGTGCTACAGGAAAAATATATCTATTCAAAGTTAAGGTTATAGTGATGTCCACTATGACTGGTGTAACATTTATCTTCTAGGTATGCCTTACGGTGGCCCTAGTTTACCAAAGAGCTGAAAAACAAGCACTAAACAACATATTCAAATACTTAACTTACCATTGCAATCCATCCAAGGGCCGGAATACTTTCACTGATAGCTGAAAGGTGGTTAAACATTTTGCTTCCTCGATTCTTCTCTCTAAATGTCTGGATTTCAAGGATTCTTTCAGATATGGGTTTCAAGACCAAGGTTTCTTCAGCCTATAGAGAAAACATTAATACATAAATTAATATTACATACGAAACACAATGTATTCTTTAGAATGTACAGTTGGAACGGACAAAGAATGTTTTTGGTAGAAGTACTATATATATAGAATATGTATATTAAATCATGAGAGAAGCGTTGATAAGTATTTCGGTACAAAGAAAATGTTGCAATTAGAGAAAATAATGCACACGGATTAGCTTTCCAGAGGTAACAAAGTCTCTAAATAAATAGCTCTAGAACTAAACCAGGGTCATGGGCTTGCTCGTAGTTCACCTTTTGAAGAAGTTCTTCACTGCAAAGATAATTGATAGAACATGTGACAATATCAATTAAAGAAATTTAAGAAAAATCTATTCTTGTGGATGTTTCAAGCATCATTTAATCAGTTTATAAATGTAATAAAATATCAGTAATTAAAGATTAAACCGTTATGCACATTAGTTCAGAGGTTCGCTTCAATGATAATCAACTGGCAAGATGTATTTTGTTTGAAATCTTTTCTGTTTTCACATCTGTATGCGTCCTGACCAGAATGTCTAATTATGGACAGTACTAAAAAGCTGTAAACTCACGTTTGTTTAAAAAATGTCTTAAAGAACTCTAGCCTCAGCATAAATTCATTTTGCGACGTAGTCTTTAGTGTGAATCAGGATGTCTCTGTGTCGGTATGTATACAAAACTACAACGCTCATTTGGAAAATACAGAAACAATTTCACACTTATCTTCAGTTAATATAGCTAGCGTTATTATTCGTGTTATTAGAGCAGACATTAATAAAAAATAAAAAATCATACTTGATTTTACTCTCTGCAGTATCAGGAAATTACTGTAGTATACAATCTGTGTTAGGGTTTTCAAAACATAAAATCTTTTAAATCCTCTAATGACTGCAATGTTATGACCGGCAATTTATTTTACAAGGATTTTTCATCCTTCTAGCATAAATTCAGTTGCACTCGGTAAGATTCTGTGTGTGTAAGATGAACTAAAAGGGGGGGGGAGCAACTTTTGGAGTGAAGAATCAGTTGGGGGCAATAAATCAGTTTGTGTATAATGTCCCACCGATCCATTTTAAAGGAGTTTATTTGCAAGTTTAACTGTGTTAAGGTCTGCCGGCTTTTTAAAGAAATCAAAATGACCTACTATTTTGGTATTGTTGTCATTTTGATAAAGACCAAACCTGCTGAAATGATGGTGAATTTGGCCTGGAGCCATAGAAACAAAAAGAAAAGCAGTATTTACAGCAGAAGTTATACATTTTACCCCTCACCACTCTTTCCCATGCATGGGGATACAGGAAAGATCCAAAATCCTTCTACGTACAGAATTTATTTACAGATGCACAGGGTTTACTTTTTCTTAGTGGTTATTTCCCAGATGGCTGTCTTGTAATTTTATTCAACGGTGTTCATTGAGGAAGGTATTTATGGTTATTTATTTTATACCACATGAAGCCAACATTTCTTCCCCATCATTTAGGCTCAATGACATGCCATTGGAATAGAACCGCAAGAGAGTCTTAATCCTAGGAAATAAATCCAACTAACAAATTTCCTTGTCCTTTATAATGCTATTCACCAGATCATACAGCGGACACAGGCAGCTACTGTAGAAGCTCCAAAACTGATATTAGCCTCTGTTTGTTTCAGCTTCCAGCATACCTAAATTCGCGTACCTATGCTTATCTATGCTTATAGTTTGTACTTTCTGCTTTTCAGATGGTTTAAATGTTCTGGAGACATTTAGTTTCAAAATGTACCTTTTGGGAGTCTTAGAATAGTGGCAGAAATTGGCAGAATCAGCATATCTAATCAATTTCCTGCCCTGAAGTTGTATCCCTCACTGACCTTTACAAAGGCTTTATGAACCAATAATCAGCGAATTATCATGGAGGGACAGATGGGGACCATGCAGATACTTTGAGAATGTTTAGAACTGCTCTATTGGTATAGTCATAATGTAGGCTTTAAACGCATATAGTAGATTTCTTATTTTAACTTGTAAATACCATTATATGGGTTTATTGTGTACTGAACTGTCAATGCTAGGATTCAGGGAAAACAGGTGACATATTACTAAAAAAGATAATATTTTCCAATAGATTTCAGATTCTGCTATAGTTATATGCACATACCAGATAAATGTTTGTTTTTTTGTCTGTAGAACTCCATGTAGGGAAATTTCTGTTAAGAGTGCAGAGATAAACTGAAGAGGGTCTTTATCATCAACTACATTCACTTAGGAGTGAGTGGAAAATAATAGCTCCCATGTCCCACTATTATCACTATTTATCAGGTATATCACTAGCAGACTCTGTAGCACAGTATATTTTAGGACACAAACGACCCATATGTGACTATCAGTGATTGATAGTGAAGTGGCAATTTGGCTGATTAATGACACTACCCAGCTGCTGGTCTCTGTCTTCTGTTGGCTTGCACCTGCCTCCTAGCGTGATGGTTAAAGCCTTACCAACGTGTCCCCAATCCTAAACCAAGACAGCATGTTAATAAAGGTTACATGTTTCTGCTAATGTATTGGACACATTGGGGTCAAATTTACTGTAGAAGCTTTTGTAACGTTTTTTCATTATACTTCATGTTCCAGTTATTTATGGAGAAGGAAACCACCGAGGCACATGCACTAAACACATAGACCAGTTTGCTTGTGTCATGGAATCTTTTCATTAAGACAAACCAAGTGCAAATCAGATACATTTGTTAGAGCAGTTGCTAAGTTAATAAATCAAAACTCTGCAGGGAATACCAGACTGAGGGTAGACACGTGCTGACTTCTTGTGAGTTCAACTGCTTGTGGTAGTGGACTTTTTACTGATTTGCTAAATTTGGATCCTATTTAATTTATTTCCCTGAGTTCATGTCATCCAGTAGCACAGGTAATCATTCTCAGGTTGGACAAGCTTGAGCAAGAGCTTTTAGGCCTTCTTAACAAGGCTTAACAAGGACTACTTTCTAGATCATTATGCATTTACAAATTAAAGATATTCACCTATATAACACAAACCAGAACCAGATGTTCTTTTGGCTGCTGGGACAGAGTCATAGGTCCCTCCAAGAGCAGATGTGACATCAGCCTCTGGAAGCAGAAGGAAGCAAAAAAGAGGGGCGAGGGCATTGCTGCTGGGTGGCTTAAATGCACAACCCTACCTTGCAGCGCTTGGAGGCGTCTTCCCCACTTTTCCAGTGGAAATGATGGCCTTGTTACAAACAGATCTCCCAGACCTTAGTACATGCATTTGAAGGCTTATAGCAGGGTATGAAAACCTGATGTGATCTGTGCATAGGAAATTTGGGGTCGTTAACAGCTAAAAGTGAGATACTACCGGCACCACAGAATATGTGCATCATCATGATCAATGTTTTATACGTGGCATATTCACAATTATGTACTGTTTATTTAGCTCTTCATCTTTTTACCAAAAGTTATATTACATTTCTTTGAATTATATATTTAGTTATATATTTAAAAAGTTGAAAACAAACATTAACTAATTGCAATGCAACATTTCTTCAGGTCCTTTATTAACTGTTTTTTTTTTACTGTACGTTTACTGGAAGTTGACAATCATGATACACTTGTGGAACTTTAGTGATAAGTATTGCAAAAAGCATGTTTTCCTTATTAATGTTTCCTGCACGGTGCATATACACACTTGTTAAGATACTATACAAACTCCACTGTTTCATTCATATGAGAAGGATTAGGGTACACCAAATGCTGATAGTCTTACTTAATGTTACCATGAGTGAAGAGGCAGCCATGAAGCAGAAGATCTACAAGATTATGGTAGAAACATTATAATGCTTGAAATAAACATGAAAAAATGGTATTAGGGATTTAGTAATAAAGAGCATTTCTGGTACAAAGTATGAAAAGTGGTCGTATTTCCATAGCAACTAGTGGAAAATAGAATCAATTAGTGAGATGATTCTAGGACATAAGATCAACTAGAATTACACTATATAAAGTAAACTTAAACTAGACTTCTACTTGTTTTTTTTCAACTGTATCTATTTATCTATTTGTTTATTTTTAACTGATTGAAATATGTTAAGATTGTGTCTGATTTTTTCAGATGGCTTAATAATTTACATTTGAGATTGTTAGTTTCCCATTAATTTGCGTATTCTACATAGTTTTGTAGGATGCATTTCTGTATGTAAGAACATGCTTGTTGCAGAATCGAGTAAAGGGAACATTGAGAATTCTTATTATTAAGTAAGGACTGAGAACTACTTAGTAGGGCAAGTAAAGCTATACAAATATCATTTATTTTTGTAGTATATAACATTTAATAAAAATGTAGTATTAGTATATTAAACATTGAGTGAAGAAAAGAGAGAAAGGGAAAAAAAAAACTTTGTAAGAGAAGATGAAGAAGACGAGATGGAAACACCTCTAGCATGTCTGTGGCATGTGTTATACAAATTGACTTGTCATTTGAGACAGGATACAGTTCCTTAAGATTACTTTAGGATCCCTTGCATAAACACTTCTGTTTTATTGCAGAGTTCCTTAAGGATTTTTGTTTTAATTCATCTAAAGTAAAGCATGACATAAGTGCTACTTTCCTTGATGGCTATCTGAAAATATCCATTCATCTGGTATGTATTAACCCGTTCTGGATGTAAAACCCAATTAAAGGCATTACCAGACCACGGACCAAAAATGATTTAGAAAAAAAATGTAATTTCATTTTTGGTACATCCATTTATGGAAATCAGATTTAGTTTCCTGCCCTTTTGGTTTGCATGAAATTAGGAGTGTTTTTCAAATTTGGAAATACAATTGGTTGTCACTTTCTCTCTCAATGTCTCCCTACCTTCTCTGCTAGCCTCTACTGTGTCCCTATCTCTTTTTCTTCCTTCTTCTATCTTCCATTTCTTTCTTCTTAGTTTTGTTCGTGATTCCCGCAAAAGGGCAGAGCCTCTGCACACAAGCTTTCCCCAGATTCCATCAGATGTTCTCCCTCATCCGCAAACTTCAAAAGCTCTATGAAAACCCTCCTTTTTCGAGAAGTGTACAACCTTTCTTCCTAACACTCAGCCAGCATCCTAATCAAGCCATCTGAACAACCAACCTCTACAGATCACCCTGACCGACCAACGCATCCCTATCCAAGCAATTCTTTCCTATTATATAAAAAAATGAATGTAATATAAGTACTCCAAGAGGTCAGAATAATGGAGGTGCTGAAATACTTCTCTTGCTATGCAGACCTGTCTACGAGGAGTAGTTATGACATCTAAGAATCTATAGTCTTTAAGTATTGAGTCAATGTCCTTATGGAAAGAGTTCTTGGCTCAGTTACTAGTGCCTTTAAAGGGCATTCTGATTTAAAAATATTGCTACACACAGAAATATGTAGCTTTCCAATGATTTCTACTTTTTTGTTACTTTCAGGCCTTGTAAAATTTGTATGCTATATTCAGCTTTAATCAGAAAAAAAGATGATATTATTTGTTAAGCTTTTTTTTCCAGCTAATACCAGGATTCACATCAACCCTGAAGAAACACACTGGCTAAGAGCAGAAGAGTAACCTTGCTTTTAGTGTAACAAGACAAAAGAGAGAATCAATGTTACTGCAGGTCACCAAAGGGTTAGGTACAAGATGTTTTTGGAGATAATCACAGCTGCAGCATCTGATATTAAACACTCTGCCCCTCTGTCAGACTTAATTATGTCAGCTTGGAAATCTAACATTCTTTCAGGTACAATGCCAAGATCTAGTTTTTTATTTAGTATTTTTTTTTAATAAAGGAATCCAACCTGTTCTGGGTGGTCTGCGTTCCAAAAACAGACTTCATTTAGATGGCAGAAGGTATGGTTAATGAAGTGATAACACATATGGAGAAATCGTTCAAACTCCAAGTCATCTGTACACTTTTAAAAATGAAATCGGTTTTCAGGGCTATGGAGCAACAAATATTTTTTTTACTTCATACAAACATATATGTCAAAAGTATTAGCAATGCATCATGAGAGGCCATAAATAAGATGTTCTCAGTGGGCTTATTTTTATAAAAAAAGATGTTTATGAAAAATTAAATGACGCCCACCATACGTACAAGTTTCTCTTAAACATAGTTTTGAAGACATAGAATAATTTTCCCTTTTCCAAAGGGATTTTTTTTAACAAAATATAAACTCTGTGACATATGTATAATTACTTTTTGTTTGTGGTTTGCTTTGATATCCAGCTCCAATCGACTAAACAAACATACTATCTTCTTATCATACCATATTGTGCTCAACTATAGAATGTCTCAATTCAAATCAACTTAAATGTAACCTCTGAGCAATTAAGATATATACAAGAAATGCATTAGCATAATGAGGACTTCATCACCATTGCCATAAAGGATCAGCTCAGCGCGAGGCTTGAGTTTGGAATGCAACCAATGCTACCGTGTCCCATGACTGCATACAATGGTGACCATCAAATGTTTGGATAAACAAAATCCAGTTCTCTTCATTGGTACAATACATTACCGTATACAACATTTAAAAAAATGAATGAGACTTCCCCTTTAAGATAAATTGAATGTAGTGGATTATTAGCATTCTATAACAATAATCAAATGTAATTATCAGCTAATGATTAAATCCCATGGTTACCACTCAAAAACATACAAATTAGGAAAAAATTTATAATAGCATTTTGTTGTCTAATTTGCACAGGCACACACACACACACATATATATATATATATATATATATATACATACACACAGTATATGGCTACTAAAATATTGAATGCTTTATAGAATAAAATCAGGAACAAAGACTCTAAACATGTATAGTTTGGAGGAGAGAGGAGAAAGGTGTTGTGATGAAACATTTTAATACAGGGACACAGAGTTATTTAACAAATTTCAAGAGGGAAATATATTTCAAAAGAGGGGAAAAATGAGGACAAGGGATCATAGCCTATGGGTAGAGGGTCAAAGGCTTAGATGTAATGTAAGGAAGTTTAACCTGACTGAGAGTGATACATGAAGTGGAAGGGGTAGATGTTAATACAAGAAGTGAATTTAAACACGCATGGGATATGTATAAAAGCTTTCCTGATTATAAGAGGACCAGGATCAGATTTTTACAACACAACAAGATGGACAAAATACATGTGACAGATTCTTATCCGGTTGTTTATGGGTAGCATGCTAAACCCCTGGCACTCATTGTACTGAGCACCAATCTATTCTGGTCCATATTTCTAGATAGAAAAAGCATTCTATGATTCACTGTCACGCTGCAGCTATGCTTGTTGATTACACACCGTTATATAGCACTTTTTTCTCCGGTGAGCACATCATGTAAATGCTCATACTGCTAACAGTAATAAAACACAAGGTTACTGGCAGGTCACACACGGATCTAAAAAAACTTTCATATCTTTTCATTATTCCTTCTATTTATAAAGCCATTTCATTACAGGGCAGCAGGCTAATCATTCTGTTAGACCATTTAATATTAAAATGTACTAAAAAGGAATGTCTGTCCTGAACAATCCTTAATTGCAAGACCCAGAGATTCCGAGTTGTCTTGCACACCAGGCAGCCACTAGTGGGTACACATAAACATTTATATCAGGTAGGAAAGCCATCTGACTGTTCCCATCGCTCACACAAATATAGAACATGACCATAAAAAGTAACAGAACAGGCCCTCTGCACGGTAATTTATTACAGTGTCTGTAAGATCGGTATGCCAACTGGAGTCATATTCCCAGCGCAGCCTCAGTTCATGCTGGATGTAGTGTGTGCAAACTGGGTGGGGGGCTGGTAAAATGTGTATTACAAACTTCATCGTACATATCAGGTCCTGGATTCTGTATATTCCCCACCAACGAAAAAAACCAACATTTGTAATAAAACAAATGATGCGTCATGCGTGTTGCTAAACTGTACGTTCTAAAAAGGATATTAGTACACGCAACACGACACTTTTACATAACGCACAATACAGGAAAAGAAACAAAGCTGTAACAGAATAAATACATTCTCCGAGGAATCAAATAATATAGAATATAACAAAAGCAAACATTTTAATAAAGTACTAATGTTTCTAATGTGTCCCCAATATAACAACTATGATAAATTGTTCCAAACATTTTTTCGTTTGTGTTAAGTGATGACATTCAGTTTGTAATAACCAAAATCGGATTAAGTTACATTTATTTATTTAGCGCCTGCAGATTCTAGAGCGCTGTATCAACAGGGGACAGTGAAAATATCAAACAAATTTTATATAAAAGGACAACAACATATTAAAATATCCTGGTACAGGAGGAAAAGAGGGCCATGTTCTTGCAAGCTTACAATCTATTGTATTCATCTAGTTAAGATACAAAGTCAGAAGTTCCTTTTTCAGATTTGGCTCATTTGAGTTTAAAGTATCATTAAGTCGAGATAACACTGAAAATGAATATATGCTTGCTTTTATTGCATAGTTCCCAAGTGTCCCAATTTGGGAGGGATTCCTTTGTCTTGCTTTCCTCCTCTGAAATATTCTTACTGTTTGGGGAGTGTGACAGTTTTAAAGTGTTATACAGCCCTAAAAGTTACACTGATGTGTATAGGAACCACACAAAATGTGTTTCTAAATTAAATTGTGTAAATAATATGCACCGAAGCTTTACATGTCTTCTATATGGAGGGAAAAACAATCATTCCTAAAGACACGCGTAGAAATATTGTCACTTTCGTTATATCTGTCCTTTCTTGTACCGCCATCCTCAGTGTGGACCCGTTTCTGGCTATCACGATATTAATGATCCATGCACTTGACACTACATGTTCTTGACCTCTTACGTAGCTGCAGTGATTTGCCATCTCGCACCAAGCACATCAATACAGTGGATGTATGACAAGGAAACAGGTCCTCAGCATCTCCAGGAGTGGCAAAGAGAGGTAAGGGAGACAGCACAGGCCCAGTGTGCCACAGCGGCCAGGGGACCAGGCTGGTGCAGGGGCTTGTACATCCATATCATGGGAATGTGCGGTGGGTATCAGATGGGTGCAGTAATGGGTGCAGATAACTGGCAGTAATATGGGGTTACATCGGGTCAGGGTCAGGCGGCAGATCCCTGCAGGAAAAAGCTGGCAAGGTGCAGGAGCCCTGGCTGTGTGAGATGGGGGATTGCAATCAGGAGCTTGGGTGGAAGTTCAGGAGTCAGACAAGAAGCTCCAAAAGGGCCTATGGTGCAATAATTGAAATGATTTATTTTACTGTACTATTCATTTCTAGTACTGATCTGATTCAGTGGGAAACACTCTAATTGTATGCTCGACTTGATAATAGCTCTGTATGACAATAGCTTTGACATATAGATGGAGAGACCATTGCTTAGGGAATTTCAGTAAATATGGGCTTTAGAAACAGATCCCATTACATGCTAAAAAGTATATTATATGTCAGTAAATTACTGGAATCAGCAAAACTCTTCACTAACAAAAGTGTTTAGCTTTCCTCTCTAACACAATCCACTTCCTGACCTTCCCTCACCAATTGAAAGTCTAAATGCCACTAATGATCAATCTCCCCTGATGACCCTCATTTGGAAGAGTTCAAAAGGTTTATTGGATATGAGTTCCATTCCATACGCCTGGTAAACATTCTAAATTGTTCTAACACTTACAATATATATGTGCTGAAAGTAGTTGAATTATAGTTTTCTGTATTAGAGCAGCCTTCTCTACTGGGAAAGGAAGATTAGAAACAATGAAAACTTTAATGAAACAAATATAAAGAAAATATTAAACAACGACATTAAATACAATATACAAATAATCATAATTATTATTATTTTGCAGCATCAAAATTGAAAGTCACCTTTGGCATTAAAATGACAGCAGTAGAGCAAATCCTCTCAGTCTCCTGTCTGCTGTCTATGAATCTCTGCAAAGCTGCTGTGCCTTAGTTGTGACTCAATGTTCATTCATAGCTTTACATTGCTAAAGCAAACAGTCTAGACAGCTGAATGACAGAATTACTTCTCTCTGGCATTAGCAGATATGCTGTCATCTTCATTTGCTTTTCTCATCCCTGTGCATTTTGATAAACTAATTGTTAAATTTCCTGTTTTGATTCAGCACAGACAGTGTGGATTTAGACATTAGGTACAGGCAGAACCCAACAATATCACTGTGATGTGTATATATATATATATATATATATTTATTTTTTTTTCTTTTCTTTCCATAGTGGTACAGGCTATGGCAGCCATAGCTTATTGTGGTTATGCTACTGTGTAAACTCAAACACAATGTCCCAAAATGCTAAAACCATAACATCGTTCAACTGAAACCATCAGGTAGATCAGGCAGTAATCTAAAAGCCTTTAAATGCTTAAAGGTTCCTGGACTGGGTATGTTGATGCTGCAGACTATAACGTGATACATAGTGTAAGAATTAGCAGTTCTCCTTCACAACATTCTTCTTATGGTCACCAAAATCTGTGGCTGCAGTCGCCAACTGTGTAAAGGCTTAGACCTTTCTCCTGTGCCCAATGAGATGGACAACGTTTGGCATGACAGCTCGGATGAGACCATTCTGAAGTCTGCGGCCAAGTTACTATACTCTCTTTTTTATGTATCTAGATATTGTTTTTTATATACATACAGCAAATGTTGTGGATCTACCGTATCTTACTCCACAAATCGTCACAACTATTGTTCCCTCTATCATGGGAATCTTGAGGGCACAGCAATTTTTTTCTCCCCCCCCCCTATTTGTATCTTCTCTATTACATGTTTTGCTTGATATGGATCTATAGGTTGTTGTATGTATATTATGTTCCACATGCATTTGTGGATGCTCTTGGCCAAAATATCTCAAATGAAACAAGCAGAAGTATTCAAAACGGACTGAGTTTCTTCTATGTAAGAAATCAGTTTTATACATTCTACAACAGCTTCTTAAAATGGTACACTTTGTGCTGGATTGAACTGGCATATATATGTTGGTCGACGATAAAGAATATTGTAATTTTTCCCCTACATTTTCCTACAAACATGGCTATAATATTAATAGACACAAACACATTTGAAAATAATACACTCATTTTAAAAGGTATTAATGACACAAAAACAACGTATCACATAGGGAGGGAAGAACCAGTAATACCATTGCGTAATATAAATGTAGTTACTACAGGCATCAGACTCAATTTTTTAACAGTATTAAACATAAACACAAGATTTTATTGATGTAATGAAATCTTATTTCCATCCTAACTTCCATGCCTAATCACTGACAACTAGATAGGACAACCACAAAGGAAATTTACTTCAATTTATAAAATGATAGAAATCACATATTATTGGCACATCATTTAAATAAATACTAAATATAAAAATGCTATAAAAATCAGTTAAAGTTTTTGTGAGAAGTCAAGGGTTTGTTACTCCACTAACAAATTACAGGGTAGCTAATAAGCAAGACAGCCCTTTTACCCTAATTATTATATAAAACAAAATAATAATTACAAAATATTAATTAGCATTATTTTTGTATGGTGCTTTGCAAGAATATATTGCACAATGTAAAAAGTTGTATGATTTTAAAAAATACATGCTTTTGATATTTTGTGCTTTACATGATTTCTACTTACTTTGATATGATTAAAATCCTGTGAAATTATCTATATATGTTTCAATTTCCAACGTGTAAATAAAGAACTACTTTACCTTTGGAGGTTTCTGATGCTGGGCTGCATAAAGCAAGAAAGCTCTTTCTGCCTTGAAGGCTTTTTCCACAAGCGAGGCCTGAAAAGTATGACAATAATTTTATATTTGGATAACTGGTAACTCATTTTTGCAGTTTTATAGTTTAGGTTCAGTGATTGCCCATATAGTTCTCTATGGTAAAATAAACAAACATATTTTACTGTGTGGCCTACTTTTCTGGCTGTACAAAAGCCAGCGCAAGATAAAGACCCTTTTGTGTCCGCTACACTACTGTTAATCTATGCTAAAAAATGTGTATAAGTCACAATAAAGGTATAATACCTAACATTTCACAAATACTAATCACTAATCTATACAATATAGACGATAACAGTGCAATATTTAACAAGTGCTACATATGATACAACATTGTATTACAAAAAGTTACAATAAATCACTTAATGCACTTAAAAAGTACGTATATAGCAGACACATACACATTTAGTATACTGTCCCAAGAACGTTGTTTTACACTTTAAGCACTTTTTAGTGAGTAGCAGAAATGCAGGGAACTTTTGTTATGTTCATTTACACTTAGTAAATTCTATGGCAGGCAAGCTTAGTACAGTAAGGGGATATAAAAAACGATAGGGTAGGCATAGGCTATCCTGAAACGTATTAAAAAAAAAGGGCCGATCAAGCTTTGAGGCTTTACAGCATGAAAAATAATGGCGGACTAATTGGGCTGAATGCTGTCAAATTATATGTTTCCATGTTTAAGCTACTTCTGCTTACTTAGCTTACAACCCTTATTATTTTAGAGAAACGTTAATGCAAAAAGTGATTGCTTTATGTCCTACTGATAATCTCCTCATTAGAATGAGATTAAGAAAGCAACTATAAAGAAATAGTTGATGTATGAGAAAAATCTATCCAACAGGCATAAAAAGTGTAAAATACTCCTTTTTATCTACTGCAACATCAGCACAGCATTCACAATTAAATATTCTGGGACATCTAAATTCAAGATACCAATCATATTGCCAATAAATTAATTACAAGTTTATTCCCAAGTCATAGAAATAAATGAATACAGTCATACAAATATAATACAACAAATTGTACTTAAAGAAGGCCATGGAAATATCTACATAGGACAGAGGTTCTGGCACTCCATATATATTTGGCTAAAATCCCTCCAGCAAGAGTGACCAATTGGTTATTGGTGGATTATTTAAAGCCAGTTCCATGTACAAAACTATGGAGGTCTAGATATTCAACAGTCATTACGAGACACTGGTCATGTGGTATGGCACTATACATTAATTTGTACACTCTGCATTGTCAACCTATGTGAAAGTTATGTTTGATTAACTTAGATTTGAATTAATTACCCATTAAGATGATCATTTGGCGAACTAAACAGTTCACTGCAGGTCATATAAACTTTCAGTAGGTTCTATGAGGAGTTCCTGTTAAGTCTGATAAACACCAGAACAGCTACTTGTTCACAGATGAAAAACATAAAAGTAAATTGTCAAGAATATTATTGTTCAGAGCATTAATGCCCAATATATAAATTGTTCTACCTCAGAGAAGGATTGGGCATGGGACATTTAGTGACTGAGCATACCCAGGTCCACTAGCTAGATGATGATGAGATCAACATTTATTGCATTTCTTTTTTTTAACTTGATTTATTATATTTCTATGAAGGGACATCACTGAAATACACTCCATAATCATACTTTTTATTTATTTTTGCAGACTTGTGAATATTACTCCATGTCGGTTGGCCTGTCCTAAGAAAAGAGTCATCACATTTACAAGCTTACAACAATCTGACTATTCCAGTACCTGTGCCTATAAAGTGGTTGCACTGCTTTGGTGCACATAGACAAGATCCTTTTAGGTTAAGACCAAGTTAACATTTGTATAAATGGGCTTATGAATGGGCAGCTTGTGGTCTTCTGTAAATACAATAAGGATAATTTGTATGAAGAAGAATAACTGGATATAATGCTGTTTTTCTATAGAATGGTTTATACAGTTTTCACCATTGTTCTCAGTCCATAATGTCATCCCAGGAGGTGCTTTCTGGGCAGGTCGTGCTTAGTAGCATGGATGATGTTTAACACAACAAAGAGTAGCAAGCTGGATTTTGGGTCCCATTGTTTACATTTCTGCTGACTGCAAGCTAGTAATTGACTCTTCTATATTCCAGTTCAGCAGATCTTAAGCTCTGTGTGACATAACTGCTGGTCAGAGGAGAGAAACAGAAAGCAAGGCAATCCTTAACCCCTACTTGTGTCATGAAGCACCATAACAGAGTACGCACATCATTTAGCAAACACTCAGCACAACCTCAGCTGCTTTAATGCATTACTTGATGAGGTAGATAGAGCCAGTCTACATACAGGTCTGTTCGAGAGTATGCATGATGTCGAAGACATTTCAAACCACGTAATTTTACTACGTGACACCATGTAACCTGGTATGGGTATACCAGAGACATAAAACCAAAGACCCCCCCCATTTTTTATCATGTAGAATAAAATGCACATTAATATCATCTGAAGTGCTATAGACTGAGACATTAGAATTCCATACCAACAAATGTTTGTCAGCCATAGAAGTACCGGTATTAAATATATGTACCAGCGTGCAAAACTGATCTTAAAAAGGAATTTTTCTTTCTCCCGAAAAAGCAAATTCTGTTTCAACTCACTGATTCGCTAAACATGATGAAGGAACATATCTGTAAGGTCAAATTTACAAGGTGACATTTATGAAAATAACTATATACAGGGCCGGATAAGTTCTCAGATATACTGACCCTTCATATTGTTGAATAACTTGAAGCTGGTGAGTTCAAACCACTGCTCTCATTCAAACTCCCGATGTAGCAGAAATCATTATAGGAAGCTTATTCCAACCAAATGTGGTTGGAATTCTTGGACTATTTTCTGACATTTTAAGGTTTTCTTGCTAGGGTGCTTGAATCTTTTTCTAGGTTAAGTAGATTGACTATTCTCACTGATACAAGTTCCTTGAGAGAGTCCCACATTTAAAGCCATGGGCATTGGGACAATTTTGCAAAATAAGTAAAAAATATATAAATTGACTTTGTATTTTCTTGACCCTGTGCCCCCTTACAGCTGTGGAAGACAATGTAACCAACATTGGTGGTCTTTCAGGAAGAACAGGTATGTAGCACATTAAAACACAACAGGTGCTTTCTGAAAAAAAAAGCCCTTCAAGCTGTTTGTGACAGCAGATGCTGGGCCAAACACACATTATTCTTTCATTTGCTGGAAAGGGAGGTGGTTGGTTTTCACTTAGACAGTGTGCCACATGTTAGCACGGATGTGTAAAGCACATTTAAATGTACCTTAAAGATATAGAGAGTAAAGTGTAGGTGACAAAGTAGTGTGGTAGCACCTGGCTGTTAAAAAAGGAAGAGTTGGAACATCATGCCGTTTTTTTCCTACAATGGATCCCAAAGTTGGCATTTTATTGCTTTTAGAAGATTTATTGAGGGCCACCCACATGCGTGCAAAAATAGCACACAATAATATAAAAGCTGTGCTTTCTGCTTGGTTTGGTAGTAGTCTGACAACCCATTAGAACAATATTACAACCTAGTACGCTATTTTTGATCTTGGAGCTAAATTACAAGGGTGATTTGTCACTTAAACGGCAAATTAATCCAAGCGTAATGTACCAGGAGGAAACGTTATACAAGTTTACATACCTTCCAATATTTCAAATTTATTTAAAGGTGTTTGGTGAGATGTGGAGTTACCATGACTTTTAATGTGAACTTTTAAGAGTTGTTTGTGTAACTGAATAATAAGAATACATTATTTAATACATTTTATTTATTTAGTAGAATTTCCAAACAAGTTTTCATACATACCCTGGAACTTTCTGAGCCCCTCGAAAAGAGGACCATAAGGGGAGAAAAGAGGGACAGATGATCACTTGAGAGGTATGACTTTTTATTCCTGTGTCCGATATATTGGCATATTGTTTGAAAAGCCTTCTTTCATTTTTGCATTCCTGACCACTTGGTTTGTGTCACTTTTATCCAATCGCTATCAGCATGTAAATGCTGCATGTAAAGTGCATTTGTAAAGATGTAGATAAAAATGTATTTTATTTACTAATTTAAATATATATTTTCATAAATACACAGGGAACATTTTCAGTTTATGGGAAAAGAGTGGACATAAGAGTGGACAAAGACGGACAAAAGCTTACTTTGGGTACCAAAGTTAGATTTCTCCCTTCTAGAAGGGACCTGAGTAAGCGTCACTGGGTTCATTGATCTTAACACTCAGTGTGCAAGATATTTTGCTGTTTTGATGTTATAAGACTATGATGGATCACAATCACAAGCTTTTCTGATCTTAATCCATCCATAGCAGGCATGTAGATTACCACAGAGAACTCCACATACAAAAGGACAATAATGGATCCATTAAAGAAGTATACTGTTTTGTAAGATATTGCCAGCCAAGTTTCTGGCTTGCTGTGGTACATGGTTCGACTACCATGAACGGCAGAAGCTCTGACCATGCAGAAAGCGGAATATTTAGAATAAAAAAGCTTTATTCATCCACCAGTACAGAATACTGAACGAGGGAGGGGATAAACATGTAATTAATCGTACACATGATTAATACCACTACTTACATGTGTCTCTACATCACCACCAAGGACTTTGCTGTTCTTTAGATATTCTCCCAAGGGCCCTTTTAGCAGAGCATCAAAAGCTTCCACAAATGGAGCTACATCTGCAAAATATATAAAAACAATGATTTATGCAATCTGACATTTTCTTACAAATTATGTATGTAATATGATGAGGTTACACATAACACATTACACATAAAGGGAAGATTTCTCTACATTTGGTAGGAAATAAGCTGTCTCTTCCCGACCCAGCAATATCAACCCCCCATACAGACATAACAACCCCAGTAATATGATTGCATTATCTCCCCAACCAATGATCAAGTAGGGGAAGGGGTAATACTGTCAGACTATCCATCACTGACTTTGTGTAAGTCATACATCGCTCAAGGTTGGCCTGTACTGAGTGCTCCTAGCTCTTAGTGGAGGCTGAGGGGTCCACATTTTCCCCCACGATTTACATTAGATAAACCCTTTAAGCATTCTCTAGACCCACTGTATTTACCATAAAATCTTGTGTATAGTACACACATTTTACCACCTTTCAAGAGCCCAGAAAAGGAGGTTATGTATTAAACTTGAGTAAAAATTTGTTTTTCAGGCATAATCGTTTCATGAGAGCCATGGTGAAGCATTAACCCCTTCAATTCGGATTTAAAGGGGTTAACAGTTGTGACTTCAGTCCCCATAGACTTGTGGGGACTGAGTCACAATGAATGCTGTGATCCTATGAAGTTAATAATAATAATAATAACTCTTCCAGTTTAGCTGCTGTCTGTAACATTCATAAGATCACCAATCAGCCCATCATCAACCAGCGACTAAATCTAGTGGGTGTCTTTTATACAAAAGCACTTAATTTTCTTCCTACAAAATTAACTGTAAATTTATACCTGTGTATCATCCACAAGTGCATATTATAACCAAGATTTTACGGTAAGGAACTGAACCATTGTATAAATCATATTGTATATACCGGTATATATCATCTGGATAAATTCTACTTTTTAGATATAGCTTAGGAACAGGTAACAATATTAGGGAACAGCAAAACAAAGTTCCAATACTGAAGCATATAATGAAACAAGCTTTTTCAACATTTCTGATTTATCTGAAATGGCAACTGCCAGTGCTATGAAATTCGGTTTACATTGTTACAAAATGTCAAAGCTATTTTCTTCCATTTTTCCAGACCTATTACATTCCAGGATTGCACCATACCTCCATTGATCCCATTAACGATGTTACCGTCTGTTAAGGTAGAGGGGTAAGACTTTGACAGGGCTGCTTCAAGACGGAGGACAGCGTTCTCTAGTCTGTCCATCAATCCTTGTACATCTGCCATCCTAAAAAATACAGAAAACATGCAATAAATTGTTAAATGCTTCAAAATCAGATATTTACTTTATAATTACCAATACACATTTGGCCCTCCTTACAGAGGAGCGGTCGCTATGACAGCTTTCAGCATAGCTAAAATCATTCATTATAAACAAGTTATAACTGTTTTATACATTAACTCGATTGACGACTTGACTTTTTAGCATATAGACCACTTTGTGTGTTCAGATCATATTCATTCATAAAAACACTGATTGCACTCTTCAGTCAACTACATCTTTGATTGAATCAGAAGAACTACATTGTTGGATAATGTCAGAGCGGATATTTTCTGAGAAAAGTGTCTCCACCAAAATGATTTCTATTTTATACAGTTCTAGTTTATACATTTGGTTCTATAAATAAATGATGTGTGACTACAAAGAAGAAACATACTTATTGTCATAAACATTAACTGTCAGCTATGCTAGCAAGGCATCTACAGATCCTTGAAGATAACCATCATTGTCACCTATGTCTTTTTTTTTACTTAAAATGTTTAGTAGAGTTTTACATAAATTGAGGTGAGACGGAATCTCACCAGCCGAACTGCACCAGATGAACCCTTCAGGGTGGCCCACAAGGAGTAATATGCTACACGTCCATTGAAACGTGTGTGCTCACAAAAAATAAATTGGTTCCATTATTACAGCTTTGAAAAACTATTTTAAATCTACATTGTTATAAAAACGTCTTATAAGATATTCACTTATTTATAAAACACTGTTATACGGATTTCTCTCAGTAGTCACAAAGTAGTTCAGCGGTCCTTGGACTCTGCAGTCCCATAACCACTGCTTTACTCTGTATGTAAAAAACAGATCAAAAGAACACTATGTCACCTTGTCACCGTGTAAGATTGTTCCAGAGGCTTTTCAGTCTCTACTCTGAGACAGATATAACATTAACAATATGTAGAAACTGTGTTATTAGCTTAGTTCGAAGATAAAATAGAAACATCTGTAAGAAATAAGAACTGCTGCCCCCTGAGCAGGTTTCCTGAACAGTTCCCCATTATTTCCATAGGTAGTTTTATTGATGCACCAAGCCTCCCAAGTCTCCCTCCTTAGGAAAGACAATCCCTCTTTAAAAAAACAAATTTATCTGTCCCTCTTTTCTCCATGATGTCCCTCGTAAGCTTAGAATGTTTGCTTTGTCTCAGTATATCATTTTTTTCTCTGGTTCTGACCCTGGCTTGGCCGGACCTGCTTCCTATTGTCTCGTTCAAACACTGTCACTCCTAGCTTTACTACCCCAACTGACTCTCTAGTTCTGACCCTGGCCTCGATTGAACTGCTCCCTGTTGTCTCATTTAAGTACTGTCACACCTGGCTTCACTATAGGGACTGACTGTCTAGTACTGATCCTTTTTCTTGCTTGAATTGCTTCCTGTTGTCTCCTTCAAGTGCTGTTGCATCTGGCTTTACTATTTGGACTGAGTCTCTGGTTTTTACCCTAGCCTGGGTTGACAAGCTTCCTCTTGTTTCCTTCAAGTAACATCTCCCTCGTCTGCCTTATTTGGACTGACTCCCTGGTTCTCATCTCAGCTTTGGCTTAACCGACTTCCTATTGTCTTCACCCTCAGGCTCCTTTCCGTACAGGTTTCACCCTTGGTTTCTTCTTCTACTTGCATTTAATAATTCTCCTGTCTTCTTGTATCCTGAGGACCTGCACCTTCAACTTCCCAAACTCTGCCTATCCTCTTAGGTGACAGTCATCACTACTGCTGCCTCCTTGGGGTAGTGCCTCAGGCTATTCTACTAGAGACTCCATCCTCCAATCTCGGACTCTGTAAGTCCACAACAGTTACATAAAACGCAAAAACGCCCAAACTTCCATAAAAAGTCCTGTTCATTGTGCCGCCTCCTAGCTACACAACTAACTACACCGCTAGCTGTCCCTTTTTGGCTATTTCAGATGTTGGGATATATGCCTTTACCCTCCTCTTACTACTCCGCACCCCCATTAGTTTAAGGGTGCACCTTTAATACATGAATAGAATGTGTTATGTATGTGAATGTTGAACTGAACCATCCTACATCTCCTGTAAACATTTGAAGAATATATCTGTTGCATCTAGTCCGTTTTCTTATGGAGGAATACATTTATTCTGAATAGTTTTAGGCTGCTTTTGTTCTGTCTTTGTTGAAGGATAATTAAATGTGCATCACGAAATCTTAACATGCAAAAAAAAAAAAAAATGTAATGATATACTTCCCAAGACTCCCTTTTTAATTACAGAGTGTTTGCATTTCAAATTTATTTTTAACTCACTTCTGACATTTAGAAAGGAACGGGGAGCGATTATCAGCTTTAAATGAAGTTCTGTGGTTTCTTTCGGCATTTGGCTTCTTAATCAACTTACATTTACGACTGCGTTCAGTCTACCCAGCATATGCATCTGTGCTACGTTATAACATAGGTTCAGTATGGCAGAAAATAATTGGTGATTAGTCCTTAAATGAACTCCTTTGATGCAATTTATAAAATCCAAAAGTGGGTAACATTACCACTTTTCTTGGTGGTTATACCTATGATACATTTCCAGTGATTAGAACACTGCAATGCACTCATACTCACTAAACATTCTCCCCACCAGAGTGTCACACCAACACCAACAAAGCTACAGTGGGGTAAATGTGATGGAAAACCCCATTATTAAACACTAGTCTACACCAACCAGACAAGCCGGCTCACTTATTTCTCCCTCAGAAAACTTGTAGCGCTGCCACAACTGAAAGGGGTTCTGTGTAGGTGCAAAGAAGGTTAATAATGGACAACTTGGTCAAATCACCACTCATGGACAGCTATTGATGCTGTTTTTTTTTTTTTTTTTTTTTTTTTTTTTTTTATTATGAAACATACAAAAAAAGACATACATACATATAAATATTCCATTCATCATGTAATATACATAACTTAGTTCGTTGTATTGATAGTACTTCCTTACTTCAGTTATATAATCTTATTGCTTAGAGTCATATTATACTTTCAGTAAGAAATTTAAATACGCTAAGTCATCATCTGTTGATATTTCCACATCACATTTATTACCTTTCATCTCAAATATATAGATTTGGTATCGTTTATAGTTTTTAATTCTTCTACTTGTTTTTAAATATATGTTATTTTTACCCAGAATGTGCAAATTTCATCCATGGGGACCAAATTTTAAAAAATTTCTTATGTTTAGATATACTTATATAATAACCCTCTTCCATTTTGCACTGATATTGAATCTGACCAAGTAGCTCATCGCATGATATCATTCCAAATTTCTTCCAGTTTCTTGCTAAAATTAGCTTACAAGCTAATAAAAGTTGTATAATCAGATTTTTTTGTACATTGTTAAAGTTAGGAAGTCCCATATGGAAAATAAATATTTGAGGTGTTATAGCTAGTTTACATTCTAATATATTATTGATAATTCGTGAGAGATAAGTTATTATTTTCCCTATCTCTTCACACTCCCACCACATATGATATATATTACCCTCTTTCTTTCCACATCTCCAACATCGATTAGATAGATCTTTATTGTATTTTATTATTTGTACTGGTGTCCTATACCATCTGTGTATAATTTTATAATGTAGTTCAAGCATACCTAAGCAATGTGTATATTTTCTAATCTGATTATATGGTTTTAACCAATCCTCCAATTGGTAAATTGTTCCAGTATCTTTCTCCCATTTTTCTTTATTTAATAAAGGTTCTTCTAATATAAGACTATCTTTTAGCGCTTTTATCTTATGAATTATTCTTGATTTATGGTGGTTATTTAGGAATTCCTCTACTCTCTGGGATTTCATGATTCCTATTGATTGCAAAAAATATTTTATTCGTATATAATTAAAGATGTCGGAGTTCGATAGATTCCATTTCTCTTTAAAAAGAGACCAAGTTAAAAAAGTGTCTGTGTCATACATATCAGATATATATTTTATATTGGCTCTTTTCCAATTTCGTAGTTCTAGATTATTTATATAAGTTGTTAATATCTCAATTGGAGTTGAATGTAGGAGGCCCTTATCGATTTTCATATATTTTCTCCACTTTTCTAAAGTTATTATTGAGTCCTTAATTACAGCATTATCACAATTTACATGTTTAGATCTTTCATAGTTTAACCAAATAATATTGTAAGGTTGTATAGGGTCTAATGCCTCCTTTTCAATTTCAAACCATGCAGTATTATCATTCTGTAATTTATCCCATGCCAAGATATGTGCTAACATACAGGTTTCATGGATCTCTTTTATATTTGGTAGCGCAAGCCCTCCTGTTTGAAGACTTCTAGTCAAGTTTTTATAAGCGATTCTAGGGGTCTTATTTTGCCAAACGTATATTGAAATCATACTTTGAATTTGAGAGAGGATGGAATAAGGAACTCTCAAAGGTATTGCTCTTAATACATATAATATCTTGGGAATATAATACGCATTTAATACATTGATTCTCCCAAGCCAAGAAATTTCAAGACCTTTCCATTCAGAGAGTTTTTTTTTCATTTTATTTATAAGAATGGAATAGTTTTCTCTAATCATTTCTTTTAGATTATATCTTATTTTTATGCCAAGGTAGTCCAATGTTTTGTTTCCCCGGTCTACACTAATATATGACTTCATTAAATTAGCTTGTGCCTCTGTTTGATAAAATGAGATGATCTGGGTCTTATTAATATTGAATTTGTAATTTGAGAGATTACCATATTCATTAAAAATATCAAGTACATATTTTATCGATCTATCAGGGTGTGAAAGTGTTAATATAATGTCATCTGCGAAGAGAGTTATTTTATACTCCTTGTTTTTAATTTTAATTCCCATTACCTCTGCTGAATTCCTTATCGACTGAGCTAAGGGCTCAATCGATAAGGCGTAGAGCAGAGGGGCTAAAGGACAGCCTTGTCTTGTACCATTGCTTATCTCAAATCTATTTGATATAAATAGCGGCCCTGTAATTTGAGCTGAGGGAACATTATATAAGGCTAATACATTATTCTTAAATTTGCCCGAGATACCAAAAGCTTCCATTACTTCTGATAGGAAATGCCAGTCTACACGGTCGAAGGCTTTCTCAGCGTCCAGCGCTATAAATGCAGTGTATGTTGAGCCTTTATTGACCGTATCTATAAGATCTAGAATTTTACGGGTATTATCCGTTAGCTGTCTTCCTATAATGAAACCCGCCTGGTCCATATGAATTATATCTGGAAGATAGATTTTAAGCCTTTCGGCTAATATTTTTGAATAGATTTTGATATCGATATTTATTAAAGAAATAGGTCTATAACTAGAAACTTTACTCGGGTCTTTGTTTGGTTTTAAAATAGGGCATATTGATGCTAATAACATCTCCGGTGGGAAATTTGATCCTTTCATCACTTCATCAAAGGAGTGAAATAAAATTGGTACAATAATTTCTTTAAATTTTAAATAAAACGTTGCCGTGTATCCGTCTGGGCCTGGGGCTTTCTTCTTTTCTAGATTCTCAATTATTTTTTTTTATTTCTTCTTTACTTATTGGGGTATTCAGAATTTCTAATTTTTTTTTATCAATTTTTGGTAATCTAAGAGATCGAAGAATAGTTTTTTAATTTTTTCGTCTGATTTAGGTGGTCCTGTTAAATTATAAAGAGATTTATAATAGTCTTCAAAGGATTTGGCTATTTGTTGTGGGTTTAAATAGATATCTTTGCCCTCTACTATTTTTTTAACGATCCTTTTTTTTGTTCCTGTTTTAATTTATTCGTTAAATATTTTCCAACACGGTTATTCCCATAATACCAATTTTGCTTTATTCTTAAAAGTCCTCTATTCACCCTCTCTTGCAATCTTGAGGTAATCTCGGTTCTTATTATGTTAAGTTCTGATGTATCTATAGTATTAGGGTTTTGTTTATTTAATCTCTCTTTTATAGCTAGATTAATGTATAGATCTGCTAAACAATGTCCTTTTTTCTTTTTTATGTTATAGGATGCTTTTATTAAACATCCCCGCATGAAGCATTTAAATGTATTCCATAATATTAAATTTGATACTTCTCCATTATTATTCTTCTCCATAAATATTTTAGCTTGTTTGTGTAGATCTTCCATAATCTCTTCTTTATTTAGAATAAATTCATCTAATCTCCATTTTCTATTAGTTCTATAATTCTGATTATCCCTAAATTCAATGAATACTGGAGCGTGATCGGACCATGTTATTTGTCCTATATTCGATGTTATTATAGAGTCTAAATTATTTGATTCTGTTAGTATATAATCTAGTCTAGAATAAGAAATATGTGATTGAGAGAAAAAGGAAAAATCTTGTTCTGTAGGGTGGAGAACTCTCCATATATCAAAGAGAGAATTATTTTGTAGAAATATTTCCATATTTCTGGCTTCCGTTTTTATTTTTGAATCTATTGTTGATTTAAGGGGTATTTTCTTATCTTTTGCTAAATCAACAATACAATTAAAGTCTCCTCCCATATATAGTATACCTTTTTTCAGTTCTTGTACCTTGTTATAAAGTTTTTTAGTATAGTTGGTGGGATTAATGTTTGGGGCATAGATATTTACTATTGTATATGTTATATCATTGATTTTACATATCAAGATTTGAGATCTACCTTGTAAATCATTTTCATGTAAGATAAATTCAAATTTTATTTTATTAGAAATTATAATTGCTACCCCCCTTTTTTTGGCAGTCCCTTGTAAATTAGAGTGAAATATTTCTGAAAAATTTTTATATCTCCATATTTTATGTGGATCTGATATCCAGTGGGTTTCCTGAATCAATGCAATATCCACTTTATTTTGAATTAACATATCTTTTAAATAATTTCTTTTTAATGGTGAATTTAGGCCTTGCACATTCATGGTAACTAATCTTAAGGAAGTACCCATTTTTGTATATTGTCTATGAAATTAAACGATACCATATTCTTATTTCTTAAACCAATCATTTTACATATACACATCCATATACTAATTCTCAACATTTCAAAAATACATACAAACATATAAATTCCAATTTTAAGAAACTCTTTCTTAAAATCCATCCTGTTACTACTTACAGGAATATCCCAGCATAGGAGTAGGCTGTGTCTCATGAAACTATTGAATGTTAATCCTGAGCTATATTCTTCTATGTTATCCCACAAGAGATAGAAAATTTGGAATAAAAAAAACAAAATAGAAATTTGTATATTTACACTAAAATTTTTGTATTACCAATGGTAGATGATTAACCGTTACCAATAAATAATACGTTTTATTAGTCAAATTTATTAATTAGTTCAGGTTCGTTCAGGAAAAAATAATAATTATAAGAGTAAAAAGAGAGGAATAAAAAAAAGAAAAAAAAAAAAAAAAAAATTGATGCTGTTTTGAAGGCCACCAAATATTGATTTGATTTAGATTTTTCTAGAGTATTACTTTGAGTTTTGTTAAATGACAAAGATAAACTTAACATATATACATATATATATATAAATACAGTAGAAGTTAAGCTTAGGATATCTTAAGGTAAATTGTGTTATATATCATGTTACAGATTATCATGTTATTATGGTAAAAATGAAATAAATGAATAAACAATAAAAGTAATAAAAACAAAATATTTGTCTTAAAAGCCCTGCCCCCCTTAGTAAATGTGATGGTATACAACATATTGCACGGCAGACACAAAAAAGATACTAAAATTACCCAAAACATTTAAACATATACTTCTCCATTTATGCTACCCCTTTGGCTTTGACAGGTGGCACCTATCACTTCACAATATTTGATCCTGTATCTTTTTTGTTTATCATAGAAAACAACATCTACACACAGAGGTTTTCTCACATTTAAGAGAAGCGGCTGACTGGTCTCAGCAACATTGTCTTTTCTAAGAGGCAAATATTTAATGTGAACATGAGACAAAGTCGCACATTGCATACAAACACGCAATACTGTATGTTTGTCACTAAAGCGGGGATAGAATATGAGATTTGCTGGTCTGTTTTATTATTTAAATGATTATCTATCTTTAACTGAAAATATGAGAGCTGAACAGCAAAGACTTTGTAAAAGCAAGTCTAACCGAAATCATCTAACACACTAAAAAATGTGCATGTTTAATAAAAGAAAGCTGTTACGCTTGCTTTCCCTCCTTCTCTACTCTTTTGTCTGCAAGCTGTCATTTCTCCTGTGCTACACGAACATATTCCTTAGGGGGACTGCTATAATTTATGTGTCAATCATAGTTTGTGCTGGATTCACAGCATCCCTTCTGCACTGCCTGTACTATTCATTTCCATATTCCATTAAATGCAATCACCTTTGCTAAAGTGGTCCCCAAACCCTACAATTATATACCGATTCAGCTAAGTCTTACGCAATCATTCCACATATGGTGGGTTGTATGCAAAAATGCTAGCCCTAGAGGGATTAAATCCTGTGCCGAATAGGCAAGCGGGCATGACATAGATGATTGTCATGATACACTGACATCTAAGTATTTGGAGTGTATATATTATCATTTTTGACAAGTCACAAAAATTACCCACATGCTAGGTTTTTGTATAAGTTAGGTGAGAATTCACATTTATTTCTGAATTATTTTTCTGTGACTACCGACTTAAATCTGTCAGGAGACTTTAAAAATATGCATGAAATGTCTACCTGTGTTGAACAATCAGTACCCACACGTATGCAGATGTATGCGTTAATTTGTTTTTTTTTTGTACTCGGGTGAAGAAGCAGTCTGACAGAGGGTCATCACTATTAAGCCTTTATATAGAGGTTTTTCCTTTTTCAAATAAGGAATACAAGGTAAAAGACAACCGTAGAATAGTCAGTTTTGTTAAAAAGCAGGGAACATTCCATTTTCACACTAAAAAGACAAGGTGTTTGTAGACTGTCTGGCATTAGCTGCTTCAACAACCTGGACCAAAATCCTTCAGCAAATCCCCATCACCATAGATGGAGATCATTTTGCAGTAATAATTCAGAAAGCTTTAGGGCATATACATGAAATCCACACATTCCAACACATGTACAAAATTTGCCAGCACAGGCCAATTCTTAAAAAAAGAACTGGTTTTGTGTAGAACTATTCTCTTTATACAAACAGATTCTGTTTTGTGTGTTTTTTTGACTCAAATGCATCTAAGCTTGAAGTGTCATATTTGTGTATTTGCCAGTTGTACAGTGTTGTGGTATTTGTTGGTGCTTTATTAATACACTGGTGTCCAAAATCTATGTATAAATTTTGATTTTGGTGCAAAGTTTGAAAAATGGTCTTATCATCATTGGAACCAAATAAAGGATCCTTCTGATTACACTATCGCATCAGTTCCTAAGTCATTAAGACAACATTTACATTTTGCATGAAACTCATGATATTGTATATGACCTCACTGTCTGGCTGATCATTTAGCCATAAGAATCACTGCAGGAGAAGACCAATAAACACAATATTTTCTATAACTGGAAAAAGCCCAGGCACCCAGCCCTGACTCTTAGTCAGAACTAAAAAGCTCTGGAATGTACTACAGAGGTCAAGCCCAACATAATAACAGGAACCCTTTATCTTCCAAAATATTAAACTATGGGCCCCCATTAATACCGTATTTGCCAGAATATAGGCCGCACCCCTAAAGTGGGAGCGTGGCCTATAATCGGGGTTTAAAGCAGGGATACGCAATTGCAAAGTGGCATATCTGGGGGGGCAGACTGGCATTTCTAGGGGCATGAAGCATAATGGGGGCAGAGTGGTATATCTGGAGTAAGGTGCATTATGAATTAAGGGGGGACCTTAAAATGGCATTGGTTTTCCAAATTTCTGTTTATATAAAACATATGCTGACCAACTGCATAATATATACCAAAAATGTTAAAATACATGTATTCCTGTGTGTTATGTAAAATACTGTTTTACCATTCCACTAGTGTGTATTTTTTCTTTAAAAATATTTTTTTCTTTAAAATAGCACCAATCTTTTAGGGTGCGGCCTATAATCGAGCCAATATGGTATATTAATTATATGGCTTTAAAATCAAAAGCAGACAGTGACATAGGCTTGGCACAGACCTCATCTCTGGAAGAAAGGTTTTAAATATGTTCTTTAGAGAATGCTTATACTGCATGCTTCATGATATAACATGGCATGTTCTGGCCTAGTAGAGGTCAATCTTAAATACAGAAACAGCTTCCCCCAAAAAGATCAACTTAGAGGAAACATGTATCTACACCATTCACCCCAAGTTGCGTTCTGGTGACCTTAATGAAATCTAAGGAGACTCAGGAGAACTAGGTGGGGATGGAAACTGAGTAGACTGGTACATGGAATTTTCTGGGCTTAGTGAACAAACCAGAAAAACACAGCCCAGCTCCAATACCCAGACATTTTTCCGAAACACATACACATTGCATGCATCTTCAGGTTTTCAGGAAGTATAAAATGGGTTAAAAAATAAAAAAAACTACAACACTTCCCAACTCTCCCCATTGGAGTTGATTTTCTAATGATGTCTCTTGAAGAACATAAAATTATATATAACAAATACAATACAACATGGACTTAATTACAATAATCAAATCTATTAAAAGGTTTTCATTTTCAAATTAAACAAATTATCAGAATATTAACTTATTGTCTTCAAAGCGGCAGGACTATCATTTTATCCAGGACATAGATATACAATAGGAGATCTGCCTTTATGTACGCAAACGCACTATAGACAAAGTCCGGTCTGTCAGTCCCAGTATTGATATTCTAAGGCTAAGATGCACAAGGCCAAGTCTTTCCAATAACAGAATGTTCTATAGCTACTATGAATGCGATACACCAAGATTCTTCCGACTTGAACAGGCCCCATAAAAGTAATGTAAACTTCATGAGAGGGCTCTCTCTCACCTTAGTGTATCCAGGTCTAAAAATTTTTACACACATTTCAGTCTCGCAGACAATGTCATGCCTTCAGTCTTCACTTGGAGATTGAATCTGTACACAGAGGCCACTGAATTCAGTATGTATTATCTGACCCTGCATTATTGATTGAGGCATGAACATTGCTCCCCTTACACCTATACAGCTCTTGGAAGAATGTATTCTTCACACACATTATGTAAAGAATGCATGGCTCTGTTTACTGGCGTTTAAATAAACTAAAAGGAACATTCCCTACAAGGTTAAATGGGATGCAGCAGATATTTCAAATTATATCGTTGGCTTACCATAAAATGACTCCATAAATCAGATAAAATAATATTGCTACTTTTTGCTTCACAATATGCAATATTTACAGACTAGTTGGCAAGAATGGTTATCATCTGTTGTCAAGTTCTATGTTGATATACAAGCAATAATGTTTCATCCATTGAAACCACAATTAGAATATGTGATAAAGCAATTTACTGAACTGTACACAACCATAACTATTTAGAAATGTAGCTTTTAAACAAAAAGAGATTGTTTAACACAGGAATCAGCATCTACATGATAACACAGACCAGAACATGTGTCCAATCACAAAGTCCAGATCCTACAACGTATTCACATATCTAATGCTGTCACTGGCAGGAAACACTACCATTTGTCTACTAATCTCAGTTCCCAGTACAGGGACAGGAAATTATAACATGCTAATCTAAGATCCACTAGCTCTTATTTATCCAATAATCATCTATTCTAAAGCAACGCTACATTTGCCGCATTTACCAAAAACAACCCACAGGTTTCATATGAATTTTTCTGTGACCTCATCAGTTTCTATCCTTTTCCTTAACCCCTGTACCGATGCCTGTGTCTTACTTAGATGTTTTGTGGTTGGTATTGCTTTGGACTTGATAAAGGATGGTTAATAGTATTGAAAGCTTATAATGGAATCTAGAACTGCACAAAACGCCTCCTCCCATTTCCGGGCCACTGATTGGCTGCTTCAAGCACCCAACCAGTAACAGGAAAGTGTTCTCAATGAATGGGAGCACTTTCTGCCAATGTGCATGGGATTCTTTAAGCCCCCAGAAGTATTGTTGAGCCAGAGCCGGAGGTGACATGCAGTGTGCCCGCAGATGACAGAATATGTGCTCAGCCGAACATATCTCCTGTAAGCCTAGGAGCTAGGGGGTGGGGAAGAGGTAAATGTATATGGGGGGATTCTACAGAAACCCTCTGTGCATTTGCAAGAATACCCACACAAAATGGATGCTCAGCTATCATATGTATTAGCTATATATGTATTTAGGGTCCCTTCAACACACATATCCCCAAGATCCTTAAGTGTCACTTTCCTCTATAATTCTAGAACATGGATAGTGACCAGCTAAATATTCAACATATCAACTTAAACTAAACGTATAGGAGCTATCATGTACCATGTTCAGTTTCTCAGAGTTCTATCCCATGTTACAGTGTTTAGGGTTACTTCATTGAGTACTAGTAGTCCATCTTGATCTTGAGTTTCAAGGCCTTGAGGTTGTGTGAAAGATATGTTGAAGTCTGAGAGGTCACCATAGAAACCTGTGTAATTATTGGTCCACTATGAGAACTTTCCACATAAATTCTTATTATAAATATAGCCCATTGAATGAAAAATTAAAATAATGTTTAAACTGTGTACATTATTTATGTTTCCTTTCGGAAACATAAATAATGTAATTATGTATCACCCAGGATATCACTACTAAAAATAAACTATCCATTCTGTAGGTTCTCACAAAAAAAAAGAAATAAAAATCTATTAAGATATCTGGTAGTGAATAAATAAAGTACCATATTATTTGGAACAAAATCAAGCCATGATCTGCAGAAAAGGCAAAACCTGGTTCATGCATTTTTATATCAATTGACATTGTCATCCCTTTGTGATACGGTTACTGTATGATTTCATTACATTACATAGAGAGCCCCATCATCACATCATTATAAAAAGCTATATACACATGGCTCCTCATCCCAAAAATAAATATCAGGCCACACACATGAGAGCAGAGGGAGGGAGTGGGTGGATCACTGGGAACAAAGTGATATCAAAGGGTGATCTAAAGTGATCTGTCACCATCCTTAATATGTCCCTGTGCAATCTAACATACCATTATGATCAGTCACAGAGGTTCATGTACTCTTATTCGACATTGTGATTCTACATTCAGCCCCCAAAAACCCTTCCCCTCCCTAATTCTACCCAATACACAAACCCCATGCTTTGAGAGGCTGATATTACCTGCTTCCTTGTGTTGAGGGTGACACAGATCCACTGGAACCCAGTAATATAATTGCAAAAGAAAAAGACTGATGTAGAAAAAAAGATGAAGGAGAAAGGCTCAGCAATCAAACACACACACACAGGCTGCTGCTGCTGCTCAATTCCTATGTGTCAGTCATAAAAGAGAGAGGTGGCTCTGGTTTCCGGGATCTCCAAATATAGAGAGGTCTTCTGAAGGATGGAGACGGATGGGAGATGGCAGAAGGGGTGGGGAGAATGAGAAGGGGATTGAAGGAGATGGACAGAGGCAGCTTGTGACAGAAAGAGCTGTGGCTGCTGCCCCTGCGAGCTGCTGCTGCTGCTGTCTGTGCATTCAGTGTAGCAGTCAGTTGTGAGCAGGTGGGGAGGCAAGCAGAGGCTGGGGCAGTCTACATGCCACTGTAAGGAAAGCAATACTGGCACAGCCAGCAAGGCCCTCAAACTACTCAGATTATGGAAAAAGAAGCATAGGGGGGAAACTGGTACATGCTACATGCTTAATGCATAGCATTGATATAATTGTGATCCTTGTAATGAGAGCTTGTCAGTATTGTCATCAATGCATACACACCACGTTTCCCAGGAAGACCCCAATACTTAAAAATGCTCATATATATATATATATATATATATATATATATACAAAACATATAACACCAGTACCGACGAAGCCTTTTAATCCAGAACCATGTTGCCAAATCTTTTTATTGGACTAACAATATTTTGTAATGAGAAGCTTTTGAGGGTCTTCAAAATCATTTCTGACCAGGCAAGTAAAACTCACAGGTTACATTTCACAGGTACGCGTCCTGATGCTGGGGGTTGAACCAACCAGATAATACACAGACAGAAAACTTAGCAGGTTCATAAACAGGCTTCTGTCCTATAGACTGCAAAGATAGGGGAGAGTGGGAAGGGTGATAATGTAAATTTGACAGCCATGACTCAAGGGCACTTTACCAGAATGCCCTTTAACCTGTCCTTGATTCATTGCTGTCAATTTTACATGCTCACCCTTCCCACTCTTTGCAGTCTATAGGACTGAAGCCTAATTATGACCTTCCTAAGTCTTCTGTCTCTGTGTATTATCTGTCCTGTTGTTTTAACCCCTGTTTTCAACACCCCCCCCCCCCCCCAGTATCAGTATATGCACTTGTAAGTCTTAATCTGTGTTTTACTTTGCTGGTCAGAAATGCTTTTGACTTGATAAAGGGAAGACTCCCAAGTGCTTGTCATTACAAAGTACTGTTGATCCAATAAAAAAGGTATATGCCTACTCCTAACTACACCCAGAACCCTGCAATACAGAAAACCACTCATATATTTAAACACGACAGTGCCATACTTTCCCAGTATCCCCAATTACAGAAGAGTGCATCAATATTGGGCCCAAATAACCCTCTATTCTAATAAATGCTTACACATATTTAACAAATATACACATGCAGTGTCTGTAAGTGGTCAGGATCATCAGCAGACTCTTCTTCAACTATTAAATTACATTTTACCTCTCTTGTGACTGTTGTGTTGGTCCACAGAGGGACTGAGGTGCTAAGTGCCCCCTTGACACTTAGTTTATACATACAGTCGAGTCACTACATCCTCAGCACCACCAATAGTTTTGTTCCAATTCCTCTGTGTCAGCCACTTTAAGATGAACTGAATAAGAATCTTCATTGAATATTCTTATTCAGTTAATGCGAAAGAAAATTGTAATCTTTTCTAATAAACAATTAAATAGTACTACCTGATGAATGATCAGTGGCCTAAAGTGTCACTGATAAGTGATCAGTCTCACTGCTCAGTGTCAGTTGCCTTAACTTCTCACTTACAAGTGATTATTATTAGGTAAAATTTTAACCTAGTAAATTCCTATGTGATCACTGAACTGATCAGTCTCACAGATCAATAGCTAGTGACCTAATCTGATCGTCATCCCTATCGCTAACACTATGCAGTAACTGCAACCTAACCCTAACATCTAACCATATCTAACAATACCTCTATCCACTAACAGTATCCCAGCCCTACCCCTTACGCTATCCCCTAAGCCTTAACCTAACTGCTCGATGTAATCACTAAATTGTTTATGTAAGTATTTGCGTGTTACTTGGTTTTTGAGGCACCAAAAGAATAATTTCAACCAATCACAGTTTAGTGACAGACACTAAAACCTTTTTTTTAAAAATGCCCCAAGACCAAGGGAAGGAGCTCCATTAAAAAATATGCCAGGTGTTCAAGAAAAAAGGTAAAGACACCCCCAAAACTCTGTGTTCCCATTTATGTTTCTTATGGGTTACATAGAAAGGTTAGTGGAGTGTCTTTAAAATCCTCAGGTGCTGTGTTGTAGTTTGTTGGTGTTATTTTGTGTTTTTGGAGTAGTTTTGATATATGGGACCTCTACTGTCCCTTAAGTAACATATAGATCTAGCAAGGTGATACATTAAAATTCCAAGATTGAAATCTAATGCACATGTTCCAATTTTTACCCCCAGTGAAAATCTATTTATATTTGTATAGGTAAAGATGTGAAAAATGTGTGTGGGAGGGGGGGGTGTTTAAACTAAATGTTTATATATAACTAATTATGAATTCAAAATAAACTCCTATGTGTCTTGAAAAAAAACCAATATATGATGCTTGAATTGTCTCTTTAACATTTTTATTACAAAACACAGCCTTATAAACATTATTATTAGTAATGCTGAATGTGCAAACATTTCCCAGAAATAATAATTCTGATCGTCACTGATCAAATGTTACATAAAAACTGAAAAAAAGCTTTCCTTGTTATATTTATGAATAAAACAATAAAGTGGCAGATCTGCTAAGGTTTATTAGCTTAACATACTACAATGCAATTAATGGTTTATCTAAGTAGAACAGCATCCTTAATCTATGGGCTGGTGTGCCTAAAATACCCACGCCAGTTTTTGACACTAATGTGGAGTCTTTCACTCTATGTAATTTAACAACAGCCTTTTTTAGTTGTAAATTTTGAAATAAATGGCTCAAAGTTGCAGTATGGAGACTTGGTATGTGCACAACGTTACAGGATCTACTGTTCGATAATCGTTCTGGCTGAGGTTCGTGTTACTGTACTTTTAAATAAATAATTTTGAGGCTTGACGTGTATAGGTATCTGGGAAGGAATGGCTAGACAAAGAGGTCATGTTATGACGTTCAATGGGTAACATTAGGAATTTCCTTACAGAAGGGTGAATTGATGCATAGCCAAGCCGTTAAGGCAGACTTGGTACCATCATTTGTTTAAGCAACACTTTTCTTCTTTGTTTCATTCTTGGGCTAATCGTAAAGCTTTAAAAAAGGAGAAAGAAATCAACAGAAATCTGGTGGTTACACATATTTGCTGCCAGTAAGGGGCTGGCAATTGCCACAAATGCTGCTTTTAATACTTTTGTGGCAAAGGACATAGTACCAGACGTTTGATGCCCCAAGCTGAGCACCCTGAAATATGTTGGGGTCCTCAGCATGGGGCATCAAACGTCTGGTACTATGTACTTTGCCACAATGTGAGGTAGGTGGCAGTGACAGACAGAGACCCCCAGCAGTCCCCTGGTTCCTGCAACATGGTCTTATCAATAAAACTTATGCTGATTGAACCATTTCATGGGTTGCCATGATCCCTTCTCAAGCTGCAATGATTCACATGTCTTTCTGGCACTCGTTTCCATTACAAGTGGGATTGTAGTAGGGGAAATGCTGGATTTACTTCACAGATGCCTAAAGACACAAAAATATTATATTTAATTTTCCACTTTTCCCATTCAAGTGCTGATCAAAGAAACAAAAGATGCATGAAATCTGCAGCTCTTTTCGTAGAGCAGTGACCTTTGTTTTGGGCATTAAAATAGTTCTTTTGACTAGAACCATGTTTTACTTTTCCATTGTAATACAAGTGATATTTGTATGTCTTCCAAGACTGATTAGTCTACTGTTACCAGAAGGCCATACAGCGTATTTATGAGGATTTTAGCCAGCAGGAATGGTACTTGATATAGTTTATATTTGGTTAGGAAACCAGACATCCAGTGAATGCTATACTCTAAACTCTGTCTGCATTTATGAGCAATAACAGAAGTATCAATTCTTACATATAAATCATTGTGTTAAAAAATCCCTCTATTTACTTTATTATAACTACTGTATAAGCAGCATTTGCATGTGGTGATTGGACCATGTGAATCCATATTCAGAAACAATCTTTTTTATTTCTCAGTAGCTGAGCCCACAATAGGACTGGTCTTTTTAATGTATAGTGAAGCCAGAGAAGAAAACCACAACTCATGAACAAACTCCCACTTTAGTGAAGTCTTTGTGAAAGACCCAGTGGGTGATAAAATATCTTTACAAAATGGTGACTCGTTTTTTCCTTGTGACCACATTAGCAAGGATCTTTAATTTATTGGAGGTCAGGGTCAATAGATGAAGAATAAAGATTATTTTTTTTTGCATACTTGGTATACTAGAATATAATGACCACCAAATGACTTGAAAGGACGTTAGTATTTAAGTTACAATAATGAGAAAGAATGTAGGTATATAACTTCCTGTTTTTGAAGGTGGTCCCAGAGGTTATGTGGGTATATCAAATTCAAGACCTATCACTAGGTCTCGGTGACAATATAGTTTGCTTGCGTGGCAGATGAGGTTGAAAAACCATTGATTGCTATATCTATTACCGTGTACCAGTCCATAAATCTACCGCTCACAACCTACCCAGGTTTATGCAAACAAACAGATCACGTTTCACTGTACATGGTCTGTTTCAACCACAACCTCCTTTATCTGCTTCTGTAAGGCCAGTTCCTCTGGGTATTTTAGGTAACAAGTTCTTAAAGTAGTAGAGTTAATTGTAAATGCCTCCATTTTATCTAACAAAGAGAAAAATGTGCAACTGGAAATGTGCAGCCTCCTAAGGGATCACACTGGAGAAAGTACGTCTTTTAGTGATTGCTAGGAAAACACTATGAGGAAATAAGCTGATTTTGTAGTGTATGTCCCAAATCTCGATGCACCAGATGCATTTTGACTTTCTCCAGAAAATCTTATCTGCAGGTTGATACAGGAGTGGTGAAAGCGTGCAGGCTGGCGGTCAGGGAAAATAAATTATAGCTGTTACTAACCTAAGCTTCCTGGGAAAAGGAAGAGAAGTACCCTAAAGACGAGAGAGAATTCCATTTAGAAAAGCTAAATTGTGAATATTTATATGTCACCTTTTGAATATGATTAGTTTTTCTTTGAATAAAATAATTACAAAAGGAAAGATTCATCCTCTACGAATGGTTATTTTGCAATGTTGAGATATTTTGGAATTTTTACAAAATCTTTAAAGTCCATTGCGGAATCGGAATTTTCCATATATTGGTGTAATATGCTGATAAATATATTATAAAACATGAATGAAAATTGTTCCATTTATTCAAAGGATGTCCACAATATAATGTGACTATGTGTTTTGTGCCACTGGTGAATAGAAGAATAGCTTCTTGTGCCAGAGGGACCATCATGCAAAGCAAAAAAACTGCATGAAAGTTATTCAGCTAACCGAATGTCCCAACATAACCAATTACCCATCAGATAAGACGGCATAAAAATACATCTTTACATTTGTCAAGGACAGGTTGCTTCTGTCCTTGTATTGTTACTCTAATATACAGACACACAAAGGCATAATGCACGTACAGTACAAACATACACACACAGATATGCTTGATAGACACAATTAAAGATATCCCCACTTAAAGCCCTACCTGCTGACAGACAGCCACAAACTCTGCATAATATCTCTTTTCAAGGAAATCCTAACATAGTAACTCTGACCCTTTCCAATTCCCTTCAAGCAGAGTGACAAGTAGCTTCCATTCTCAAAATGTGACCAATAAACCAGCCTTTTACTGGCTGATCCTGTCACATGACAGGAAATAGGAAGCTAGCTCTGTCGTCACTGGTCATACACCCATAATGGAGTCTAAGTCTCCTCAAATACCCCTCTGCACCAAGTGGGCCCCATGTGACATTGCACATCACCTATAACAACAATTACTGTATTACTTCTGTGCAGTAATCAAGCAGCAACTATGGGCCCTGGAGCAAATACTCAGTTTGCCCCATTGTTAATCTACCCTTTGAACTAACACTTTGAACTCCATAGCCTGTGTGCCAACCTGCTGCTGGACGGTGGAATATGACACACTCTCCAACAATGGGGAATGCACAGGACACAAAGGAGAAAGCGAGACAGGGAGAGTTCTGTGCATGGACCATGGCCACTGTTGAGGGTCCCAAGAAACAGCTGCCTTGAGCCTCAAGGGTAAGCCTGGACCTAGTGATTAATTTACTTTTGGGGCTGCCCGAAGCCCGACCCAGAGCAGCGCCCCATCTGCCACCCTCTGTGATTGGCATGCACAATAAAAAGTCCCATAGCCTACTTAAATAGGTTGTTGGGTAGATCAAAGATTTCTCATGTTATCAGCCCATTGTGCAACAGTCTGCCCCCAGTTTTGTGCCGGGGTACTGCTGTCCCCAGCACAAACCCTGGACCTGCTTCCCTAGTCCTTGGCCAAGAAACATCGCTGTCTGGGCCTAAGGCCGCTGCCTCTTCTGCCCTGTGTTAAGGATGGTGTGTAGTTATCCTAAAAACCTAAAGGATTACATCGAAAATGGCAAGTAAACCACTGCAGTCCTCGGAGTACCCACAAATCCAATTACAGAAAAATACCTTTGCCTGTTTTCTTCACACTTTGAGAGCCAGGCTTGTTTGGGCGCTCCACTCCCACAATATACACAAAACAATTGAACAGCCAGCGCTCCACGGATTAGAAGCTGCACACACTTGTGTAAGGCTCGCCTATGTCTGCATTTGACTAAAGACTAAAGAAAACTTTTGGGTTGCGTAAAATTATTTTAACGTACTCTAAAAAATGTTTTAACCTTTATGAGAGTGAGTTATTGACACAACACATCTGTGATTATTTTTATATATTTTAACAATGTACGGCATACAGTGAAGGAAAAAAATATTCGATCCCCAGCTGATCTTGTACGTTTGCCCACTGACAAAGAAACGATAAGTCTATAATTTAAATGGTAGATTTATTTGAACAGTGAGAGAGAATAACAACAAAATAATCCAGAATAACACAGATTTTCTATGGTATTAAGGTCTGGAGAGTGGCTAGGCCTCTCCAGGACCTTAATGTGCTTCTTTTTGAGCCACTCCTTTATTGCCTTGTTCACGACCGATTTTCAATGCCCTGCCTGAGGGAAGGAGGTTCTCACCAAAGATTTGACGGTACATGGCCACATCCATTGTCCCTTTGATGCAGTGAAGTTGCCTGTCCCCTTAGCACAAAAACACCATAAAGCATAATGTTTCCACCTCCATGTTTGATGGTGGGGATGGTGTTCTTGGGGTAATAGGCAGCATTCCTCCTCTTCCAAACACAGCGAGTTGATTTTGGTCTAGCTCGATTTTGGTCTAATCTGACCACAACACTTTCACCCAGTTCTCCTCTGAATCATTCAGATGTTCATTGGCAATGGGCCTGTACATGTGCTTTCTTGAGCAGGGGGACCTTGCGAGGACTGCAGGTTTTTAGTCCTTCATGGTATAGTGTGTTACCAATTGTTTTCTTGGTGACTATAGTCACAGCTGCCTTGAGATCATTGACAAGAATCTCCTGTGTAGTTCTGGGATGATTCCTCACCGTTCTCATGATCATTGCATGGAGCCCTAGACTGAGGGAGATTGACAGTTTTTTGTGTTTCTTCCATTTGCGAATAATCGCAAAAATTGTTGTCACCTTCTCACCAAGCTGCTTGGTGATGGTCTTGGAGTCCATTCCAGCCTACCTACAGTGTAGGTCTACAATCTTGTCCCTGACATCCAGCTTTGGTCTTTACCATGGTGGAGCGTTTGGAATCTGATTGATTGCTTCTTTAAGAGAGTACTCCTAATCTCAGCTCATTACCTGTATGAAAGACACCTGGGAGCCAGACTTCTTGCTGATTGATAAGGGATCAAATACTTATTTCACTGATTAAAATGCAAATCAATTCATAACTTAATTGAAATGCGTTATTCTGGATTTTTTTGTTGTTATTCTGTCTCTCACTGTTCAAATAAACCTACCGTTAAAATTATAGAATGATTATGTTTTTGTCAGTAGGCAAATGTACAAAATCAGCAGGGGATCAAGTATTTTTTTCCTTCACTGTATTTATTCTTATAATTGGGGTAGAACATCAAATGACTAAGTCTGACATTTTATGGAGCAAGCAGGTTTATACATAGAGCCAGAGCATAACACTATTTTAATATGTAACTATGTGGTGTGACATTGTGTGAACAACCGGTTACAAATGTTAATCAGTTTTATCCCCCAACTTTCAAAAAAGAGAATAGGGCTTCTTTCAAATTGTGTATTCTTGTAGACTAGGAAAATGCATGTCAATATAGTGAGCTGTTTAAACAAGTAAAGCCTTGTTTTTGTTATGTGTCTATTCATTATTATGGAGATATGATCTTTGCACCAACTTATTTTACTGGAGTCATTTACATATTAGGCACTCCCTGCCTGTTATAAGTCAAACGGCATTACAGTGAGCACACTTGCATGTAATGACTCAATGGCAGGAGTGTTGTGGAACTGTCTCTTTCGATTTATTACAGTGCTATGGGCTTTTATTATATGACAGAACACTTTAAATAATGATGTGGGATTTCTGTACCTTGGATTTTTTTTTACAGTTCCATGCATGAACAAATCTCAACTGCATACTTGCTTGCTCATCAGTTTAAATCTGCTGCAGTAATAATGCCTAATTTACATATGATTCCAATAATTAAGTTAAAGCTTTAAAACTGAGTATGATACAATTTGACTTCTCTCCAAAGCAAGAGCAAAGCCAACATTTGTGTATAAGTCCCAAGCGCCCCCTGGCTCCACCCCCACAAGCCCCTCTCTGTGCCACGGCTCTCCCATAAGGTCCTCCTAACTAGCTGACTCGCTCCCACTCCTCCCTATAGTGACCGCGAGCCGCGCCGTGTTTCTAATGAATGACCGCGGCCAGCGGTTCGCGGCTGCAGACTGCACGGATGCCGGTGCCCCCTCCAAGTAGCTTTGCATATAGGTGGCGCCGGCCCTGCCCAAGTGCCTATCTTTAGAATGGGAAATCCTTCTTTATGACCCAAATCCCTCTGTTCTCCCTGATGTCCATATTTTCTGGAATCTCAGAAAGTTTGGTGGGTATGAATGTATGAACCCTAAAAGTTTCAAGAATGCGCACAGAAACAACAGAAAATGTGTTTCTATGCAAAATAGTAGAAAGTTTATACTTCTTCGAATGTCCTTTTGGATAAATAGTTCAATCAATAAGTCACAAAGTTACACAAAGTCGTCAGTCAAGTCCCAATCTTGGTGGCTCATCTAACAATACCAACTACAACAAAAGGGTCACTTCACTGGAAGCCGGGCCATCTAGTTATGTGTGTGTGGCAGTGGCCACCAACAAACTGCAGGAGCAAATATGAGAAGGGAGGCAGGGACACAGCAAGGCAGTGAAAACTAGGCTTCTTGTAGAAATGTAAGCTGCGGGCCCATGGCATTCTGTGGATGAGGTGCAAGAGAGAGTATGTGTCAGGATTCTATCCTGATGGCAGGATATTTCAAGTTTAACCCTTGATTGGCTATGTATATTCTGTGTATTTATGTTTAGCTGTGTTTGGTTATGCTATATATATATATATATATATATTATATATATATATATATGCCTCCCCCACTTGAAGCTAAGCCATTACCATACCTGACCTAACCAACAGGCTTTATTACCCTGCCTCCCTCACCTGAAGTCATTCACACCTGACCTGACTCAACTAGAGAAGCCTGTGTATCTTTTTAAGACAGGGGCGTCCAACATGTGGCCCGCGGGACCTCGTGGTGCGGCCCGCGTTAGATCGGCAGCCAAGATCACAAGAGCCCTGCTGCTTACTTGTGGGAGGTGTTATTGTCCTGCACAGAGGAAGTGAGAGGCCGCATCCCCTGCTGAAGTCTGTGAGCGGCATTGAAAGCTGTAGTGCAGGTAAGGGGGTGAGGGTTTGAATGTGTATGCCTGATTGAGGGAATGAATCTGTGAATGAATGAATTTGTGTGTGTGTGATAGCATGGATGTGTAAGTGCTAGAACCTAGGCATGATGGGACTGTGATTGCTGTTAGCTATCACACTCCTATCATGCCAAGTCAGTCAGTACATGCTGAAACCTGGCTAGCTGTCCCCTTGTGTATTGATGCTGCCAGCAGTATGGGGTCTGCACTTACAGCCACCATGTACTGGCTGACTTGGGATGATAGTGTGATTGATCGGCAATTGCTAACAACAGTCACAGTCCCATCATGCCTAGGTTCCAGTATTTACTGGTTGCCTGGGTATAAAAAGAGTGTGTTTGCTGTTAGCAGTCATACTCCTATCATGCCAAGTCATATTGTTGATTTGGTTTTGTCCAATTGTGGTGTTACTTTTAACAAAAGTGTGGTTAACGCACTAAAATTGGACAAAAAAATACAATAACCATTAATTTATATATGATTGTTGACAGTCACACTCCTATCATGCCCAGGCAACCAGTATATGCTAGAATCTGGGTATGCCTGAGATTGCTGTTAACAATCATAATATATAAATTTTTTGTACAATTTTGGTGTGTAACTATACTTTTATATACGTTTGCGGTTTTTAAATTATTTTATAGGTGTGGGGTCATTTCGGTCTTTCAGCTAGTGAACCCTGAATTTTCGCGTTTTGGCCCAGAATTTTCATTTCGGTGTGCCATTTCTAAAATAAATAGAACTATTTCATTTTTACTTATCCAGAATCCTGAATCCTGAATTTGTAGTCACAAAACTTTCTAGGCCCAGAATTCAATGAGAGGAAAAGTAAAGGTTTTGTGTCGTTTACTTTATTTTAATCTGCATATTTTATTAAAGGCCATATTTTCTCACGGTGAAAAATGAGTGCGGCCCTCGCACGTATACAATTCTGATGAAGTGGCCCACTGCAGAAAAAACTTGGACCCCTGTTTTAAGAAGTCTTATTGGAACATCAACTCTGCTTCATTGATTCTGCTCGCCATAGTTATACCTACTACAGATTCCAATACTCCCTATAGCTCCAATATCCCACTTGGACTTCAGCTATTTACTCTGGGCTAAGAGAACTGTAACCACCGGTGTATATTTGCCTACCTGCTTTCATAAGCTGTTGTTACTACAACAGCTCCAAATTGGATTAATGCAATGAACTCTCGTGTCCGTTATCTTATGTTTTGCTTTATGACTTGTCTGCAACAAAAGATATAACTTGCCTGCCTTGGATTAATTTATCTGTCTCTGGACTATTGTGTGCTTGATTTTCAACAATCTGATTTAACCGTTAACCCCGAGCTGAGACTGGTAAGTTTACATGACAGTATGTATGTATTAAGTTAGAATGAGAATGTATTCATAAATGTGTATTAACATGAATGTGTAGTTATTTGTGTGTGGGTGAGCATGGATGTGTTTGGGGTTGCAAAGATGCCAAAGGCAGACTGTTTGGGGGCAAATATGGCACAGGCAGGCCTTTTGGGGGGAACTAACAAGCTGTTTAGCAAAGAGAATGAGCAGGCTGATTGGGGCACTGACAAGCTGTTTTGCAACTCTAACACCATAAACATACTAGGGCTGCAACAACGAATTCATAAAATCGATAATAATCGATTATGAAAATCATCAATGATTTTCATTTTTGATTAGTTGAATCGATTTTTATCGAAAAACTCCCCTCCTTCTATAATCCGACCTCAAATAGAGATCAGGTTATAACACTAGAATCCATTTCCAATTGCAGTGTGCATCTTCAAAGACTGAAGTCTCCAAGCATAACGTTGGATTTCTGTCTCTCTGCTGACACATTTCATACTGGGCTATAAAAGCTCAGTCAGTTGTCAGTAATAAAAACTGGTGTATTAATCCGTTGTGCTTTATGCAAGTCATTCAAAGGACACACGTACCTGTTTGTATAAGTGGAAATCCATAAAGAGTTTAATTACACAGCTTTAGCAATGCTACAGCTACGGAGTTCCAAAAAATGTAAGGCTAAATTTAGTTTCAAAATAGAACGTCAATAGCATTAGTAGAAATGATCCCCATAAACAACAGTCGTGCCAACTGAGAAGGTCCAGCTGTTGTGGCGATTACAACTCCCATCACACTTTACCAGATTTTAATAGGATTAAAATCATAGCCTTACATTGTGACAAGCACCATCTGAGCATTCTTGCTAATTTATAGAAGTATAGAGCTTCAGACTTACTTTGCACTTTGGAATTACTTATTATAATCAATTGCCAAGCACAGTAGGTTTGATATCTGCTAGCTAGGAATGTGCCAAGAGCAAATCCTAAAAAAATCCCATTATTTTAGAATTATTTTATTTTGTATGAAAATCATATTTGTATGAAGATAGGCAAGTGTACATGCCTGCCCATTTTGTCACTACATGTGACGTATAAATACGCAGAATGATTACAGTTTATTATTCTTTATGATGTGACAGCATCACCGGCAGCATTACATTTACATTCAAAAGTTTAAAAGGTGTTTTAAAAAAGCTTTTAACAGTGTTGCAGAGATTTCAGTTTGTTAGGTTTTTTTTAAACAAATTCACTGCCCTGATTTTTTTATGTATGACCTCCAACTCTGTTATCTTATCCTAATTTACTAGATAACTATATCAAGTGCTTACTGCATTAAGATAAGTCTTAGTCGCCCAGCATATCCTTTTGGTTAATGAATGTCTTTGCGGAAGAGACTAAAAGCTGTGTGGTATAGGTAATGAAATACGCGGAAGAGAGGACACATTTAGCATTACAAAAACTACAAGAGCACAAAAAACTGTATTGAATCCTCAAAGAAAATGTGTTATTTTAAGTAGAACTTGCCTTTACATACAAGACAGGTTTGTGCTCCTTTATGTACCACACAGTAGCTGGGAAGCACCAAAATTCATGGATAAGGAGACAAAAAAATGCAATTAAAGCTAAAGGAAGTTTTAGAGAACCTTGTAAACACTATTCACATTCTACACGCGTGTTGAAGAAAACATAGCTTTACTATACTGTCTAGAGCTGTCTTTGACAAATATAATCCAGCAGCATGTACAATTAATAAAACAGCATAGTTAATTTGACATACGAATCCATTGCCGTTATACTTTGGCAAAAGGGTTTTTACGGTACAGACCATATGAGTAGCAGCTGTTTGTAACGGTGTGACGATTGAACCTTTTAAGGTCTGGCATGTGCAGCAAAATTTTATGTAATGGCATTCGTAGCCTGGATATAATAAACAGTTAACTTTATTTTAAAGCCTGTTCCAGTGAAAAAATAAATTGATTCAAGGGACTTTCTGTAATCATCCATCACCAATGGCATTTATTGTTTATTTTTAAACAGCAGGTTTATGATTGAAGTAAACTTTTCCCTATGTAATATTCATACACTGGTGCAATAAAAAAAAAAATGTATAATTTATCAAAATCAGTCAAACCCACTATGTAACATCAAACGTGATGTGTTTAATCCCCTCTTTACTAAGGTTATATTGTTCTCTAAAACCAGGAGCTTTTTGGCCTTTTTACCATATGCTTATTATTATTTGTCATTTTTGGTGTATCCACGCTATCCACAAACGGTGGATCATAGTAACAAAATCCAGGAAAAAAAATTCACAAGAATTCCACAAGTGTACTTTTGAGGATTACAACTCCTATCCCCAATATGGCTGAAGGTGGAAGGAGTTATAGTCCGCAAAAACCCACTTGCCTCTAGTGTGTAAGCTTGCAAGCAGGGCCCTCTTTACCAAATGTCTCATCTTGCCTTAGTCTGCCAATTCTAGTATCAGTGTATGCATAAATTCTTTGTACTATATAAATAAAATATAATGTACTCATTTGTATTAAAATTATATATAGAGTTATATGTGTGTTTGTGTTCTTTTCATTACTGTTATTTATTTACTTTATTTATTTGGGGTTGGGTATTGACAGATGCAGGGGACTTGGCACAATGTCTGATCCATAAATGATCGCAGGGATCAGACATTTTTTTCCTGCATGTTGGCCAGCTGATCTAAGTATAGATCAGCTGGCAGCATGCCGGCACATTAACTTTTTTTGTTCTTATCCATGGCATGGTACCAAGCAATATTATGCTGCTTACTCATACACCTATTGCTGCCTTTAGGCTCAGGCAATCAGAGCTTCTCGTTAATTGTAAACACAAGGCTTCTATTCTTACAGGAAATCTCACTTTTACACATAATTGCACAAGATTACTGATGCAGTGGGCGCAATGGTTGTTCCCACAGATTGCCTCAGGCATGAGGAAGCCCACTGCACGAAGAATTATTTAATTTCTCAAAATAAAAAAAATATATAATCGTTATGAACCCATGATGTACCAAGCCATCTTTAAGGGCTTAAGCCCACAATTTCATAACGGTATGGTATGCCATAACGAACAGTAGAGGCTTATATTTATTTTCTTACAGGTAACTGTTGATCTAAGAAAAGTGAAAAACATCAAGTATATGATGCAGTGTTTTCAACCCTCATGCCTCAAAGGGAAAAAAATATCATCGGTCCAAAAACCCGGTCTGTTTACTGCGCTGGCACTTTTGTCATTTTAGGAAGTGTGCCATGTTTACTCTCTAGTTGTTGCTAGGTAACAACCCTAATGCACTCTAATATAAACACCTGCAAAATTCATCAGGGCTGTACTGGAGGGGCCACGTACCTATAAAGATTGTGCTTTGAAAGTTGACAGGCAGGGGAGGGCTTAAATGAGACAAAAGTCCATCCAAAATGGACTTTAAGACCTATTAAAAAAAAAAACAAAATACAAAGGGACTACGCTGCACCGTTAAATATGTAGTACCAATTTGGTTATATTATTTTTAAATGTGTTTCTTTGCCATAGTTTCATCTGGTTAAATTTCAACATTAGTGCTTTGTTGGCGCATTCTATACGGCTACGACTTAAACCCACGTAATTTATTGTAAAAGTTACTGCATGCTGTGTATACATCAACTTATTGTTTGACTACACAGGACTTTGTCTATCTTATTAGAGGAAACCTGTCAGAAAGCCTAACTTCAATACATGTGCCAGCAGTGATCCGGCCAGGAAAGCAATCCCATGAAAAGTCTCTTGTAAAAGCCTGTTCAGAAGAACCACAGCCAGCACTGAACATTAAGCAAACAGATCACAGATTTCTTTTAGAGTTCAATCCCAGAGCTAAGCAACCTGAAACATTGTGCACAATATTTCCATGTCATGTTTCCAGCTTGCTACTCCGATGTAGTCTTTGGTTTTTTTTTTAAAATACAATTAAATATGCATAAGCCTAAAATGGGAAAAAATGTAGCAAGGGAGTTTTTTTTAAAAAGACATTAACTTACTTACTTACAATACTTTATTGTTTGTAAAAATATTATACAGTTATATTTTATAATAGTGCCATATTTTAACAGACATTTAAATAGACATTTAACAGCGTTAGTATTAAGATGTTAGTATAGCAAATGTAAGAAATTCTTCTAAAATATAAAATATCTTTGTCTTCTTTTGAATAGAATTAGAAAGCACAGTTCATTTTAAAAAAAAAAAGCAAGCTGCTTTCTGTAAGAAATATCTACTATCTATTCTCCATCATGAAAGATCACTTATAATTATACTTTACTACTACTATCCAAAAATGATTAACATATTGCAGTCATACTAGCCTTCACTTTATTAACAAGGCCATTCCACAGTAATACATAAATATAATTTGTATAAATGGTGAATCCCTCTGGATTTTTATTTGGATTCCATGTAAAGGACATACGCAAAATATTCCAAATTGGTAAAATGAAGAACTTGTTTTCACCCCCTTTGCTATGACGTCACATAATTAGTTTAATAAAATATGCTTAAAGGAGCACTTTAAGCCATACACCCCACAGAGCTGGGTTTTTATAAAGAGTGCCCAGAAAAAAGCCATTGCTTAAAGAAAAAATAAGCAAACACGTCTGATGTTTACCAAAAGCCGTGTGAGACACTTTTTAACATATGGAAGAAGGTAATCTGGTCAGATGAGAGAATAATTGAGCTTTGTTGGCACAAACCCAACGCCTCTCTTCACCCAGTGAACACCTTCCCCACAGCGAAGCATGGTGGTGGCAACATGATGCTGTGGGGATGCTTTTCATCCACAGGGACAAGGAAACTGGTTAGGGCAGGAAGGAATGAAGGATGGCACTAAACACAGGGAAATTCTTGAGAGAAACCCGTTTCAGTCTTCCAGATCTTAGGATACTAGGTTGAACTTCCAGTGGGACAATGAGCCTAAACATACTGCTAAAGCAGCGGTTTAAAGAGAAACCTTGAAATGTCTTGTAGCCAAGACTTCAATCAAATTGAGAATCTGTGGTGAGAGTTGAAGTTTGCTGTACACCAGCAGAACACGTCCAACTCGAAGGACCTGGAGCAGTTTTGCCTTGAAGAATGGGCAAAAATCACAGTGGCTAGATGTGCCAAGCTTATAGAGACGTACCCCAAGAGACTTGCTGCTGTAATTGCTGCAAAAGGAGGCTCTACAAAGTAATGACTTGGGTTGGGGGGGTTGAAGTTATAGACCTTCAAGCTTTCTGTTTTTTTGTCTTATTTCTTGTTTAACAATAAAAAAGTGGTTGGCATGTTGTGTAAACTAAATGATACAAATGCCCAACAAATTAATTCCAGGTTGTAATTCAACAAAACCTGGAAAAATGGCAAATGGAGGTAAATACTTTTGCAAGGCACTGTAAAGAACTATTAATTAACATTTAAGTTCACAAAACAACTGCTTTAACTGTATTTGCACAACTCACTGTGTATTTGTGTATACTCTGACCTTTTCCCATGTAGAAGTAGACAAATCTAAGGAGCAGTCACAGTTAATTGTCACCACTACCACTGGGAATTATTGCCACAAGATAAAGCTTGCATTTTATCTTATCTTAAATTTGAAGAGAACATTGTACCGAACAGAATACCCTCCACATTACAAAGGTTTGGGAACTCCAAAGATGCGCTTACATTTATTTATTTCTATGTATATTTTTAGAGGCTGAACTTAAATGAAAAGTAAGAGTTTTTGGGTTCAGACTCTCGCCTGCAATTCAAAAACAAATTAAATGAAGTTTACACTTTTTGCTTTTAAAGTTGTTTTTTATTTGAGTGAGGTTCAGATGCATTTTTTTTATCCCTTTGCTGCTGCTCCATTGCTGAAATAGTCTTTGTTTCTGGTCTTAAGCATGTGAATTGTTGGAGCAAGGAGCCCATAACTTGTACAAAGTTGCAATAGAGACATAAAGATATATGTTAAATGACTATAATAAATAATTACATTATGATCTGTTACATATTAAGATAAAATATACACATAATTACAAAACTAATGGTGGCTTAGCTAGTGGACAAACAGAACCAGACAAGGGCAAAAATATTTTTAAAACTCTCCAAATATTTAATAGCAGTATTTCACATTAAATAAACTAAAAGAAGACAGTGCTAAGAAATATGCAGGTATAAATATATATATTATTATAAGGAAACAAACAAAAAAAATGTATAAAAATATAAACTGGTTATGCGCCTTTTCTGCAGCTCAGTCTGGCCAGGCATAACTAACTTAACAGTGAGTATTATTCCCAATTTTATTGTATGTTGTATGTTGTATGTTTATTTTTGCTTTGGATTCATTTCTTTCCTTTTTTGATTCATTTTTGAGATATAAATCTTAGATATTTATATTACTGTATACATTCTGTTATTTATATTTTTATATATATATAATTTTTTTGGTGTCTTATACATGCATATTGTTTTAGCGCTGACTTCTTTTAGTTTATTTTCTGTCATTATAGGTTTCCCTAAGCAAGTGGGACTCCATAATTCCTTAGGACTAGCTGCTTTGCAAATAACATCTAAAAATACTGAACACTATTTCCCATGTTCTTCTTTTACTTCTTTCCACTGATAAATATAAGACAAGTAATAATTATTAAAATTCACATATTTGATTTAGATTCAATTATTTATAACCAACAACTTCACTCTTTAAGTGGTAGTGGTTTATATTTCACATATATTTTATTTTTTCTTTCTTTATACATATTTTTGGAATAATATCAGCGCTGTATTTTTAGTTTCTTTAGTATTTCCCATTATTACAGGCAATAAATTAAACCAACTCACCTTAATAAAAGTAACGCTAGAAAGAAAGCTCATATTAGACACAGCTCACAAGGGCAAATACCTAGGCGGAGGTTAGGGATTTCTTTAATTAAACACCCAGCAAGCAATTAAAGGGAAGGACATCCAATTTGTTTGCTTCAATGATTTCTATTACTGTGAAAAGCATTCAGCATTTCTAGCTAGTGCTGCTGCTGCTGCTACTTCCACTGTCACTCCCAAATAGCAAGGTTTATGTTTAAAAAAAATAAAATAAAATAAATAAAAACCACAAAAAGAACCCTTGCTCCAAGGAAAGGAAGGGACTTTGGGCATCCAGGGGCAATTTGCAATTATAGCTAAAAGCAAGTATGCATGCAGCCCACATGCACATAGGTCTCCAGTTCAATCTGGATGTGTGTATGTCTGAACTAAAGTCATCTAAAGAGTTTGATATATAGCAGGGGTGTCCAACCTGCAGCCCTCCAGATGCTGCAAGACTACATCTCCCATAACACTCTTTCAGCAAAGGGGCTGGCTGAGGAGTATGGGAGATGTAGTCCTGCAGCCGCTGGAGGGACGCAGGTTGGACACCCTTGATATATAGGGATAGTTCTAAACTTTAAAAGCACATCTTTCACATATACTACATTTAATAAGATACAAAAGGGAGATATGTATATATCTATATACACACACACACACACACACACACAGCGTATACACTTGTTTTGAAAAGACAATATTGATGTTAAACACTTAGACTGATCCTCCTATTTTACATTGTCCAAAAATGTATAGCCAATTTTAAAGTTATTGTAGTGTAAACTGTTTTGCTGCTGTTATAATGCTACATAATCTGCTAGCGCTGTACAGGTAAATAATGTAATGTGTGGCATTGCGTTCAAGTTAGTGAAACCAGTGTCTGAGCACATTGGTCACTGAATAAAAAAATAAAAAAAAGGCCATTACAGGGTTACAAACCAATACTGATCAGGCTAATAGAAAACAGGAGAATGTCAAGATCTTGATTACCTACCCATATACAGTTAAGGGTATAATAGAAGATGGATGCAAACCCTTAATTCCTGCTTTCCACTAGCATGACTGATGTGGGAATGAATGATTTCATTCATCAGGAGATAAGCAGTTTTGACTGCTCTAAACCAGCAACTTGTTTTCATTGGGCAAAGATTACACTGCAACAATGTTAACACAGAACAAGGCCAAAAGTAAACAGAAAATATATCCATCTGTGATACCAAACAAAAGCAGGAATTTATTTTAGAAAACGTTATAGATCAAGCAAGGTTTCTTTATGTAATTATTGTCCAGTACTTGAAATTTATATTTTTACGTTAGACCCTGAAACAGCAGAGCTTGGGAGGAAGAAAAAAAATATATATATATTCTTTCCAGAGATGACATTTTGAGAACACAAACTAGAAAAAAACTGTATGGAAAGAGTAGGAAAAGTGTTTAAACATTAAATTGTGTAAATACAATTCTTCTTGCTCATGCATTTCTCAAACAATTACCAAATAGGTCACAAAAGGCACACATGTCTTGGCATCCTAGCTCCATCCCTAAATTTAGGGTTGCCAGCCCTTGGCCCACTCATATTTTAGATGATATGCAAACCTTCTTTCCTCAACTGATGTGATATTAGGCATTATATATATATATATATATATATATATATATATATGAGGCTGATGTGATATTAGGCTTATACACATTGGCAAAAACATAAAACTGTATTTCACTTTTGATGACTTGTAGGTTGAGGGGCTGGCAACATCCGTTATTAAAATTAACAAGCACTCAGTATTGTTACTCAAAGTGAACTTTGCTCATTTCATCTTTACCTTACTATAAATACACTTAAAAGTAACAAAGTATCAGATCACAGCAATAAAAGGGAAACGCTCCTGTAGGCTTTAAGAGGAGACAAACTACAATGAAGAAGCAGACATGAGGAATTTCATGGATTGCATAAAGAGATATTATGAAAACCGTCTTTGTACTTCATGGAAGTTGCAGAAGAACTAGATACAATAGTGAGACACTGCCAGCCTTCAACTTTCAAAAATAATTGGTAACGTATATGTCTTGGTCCTTCAGAAAAGCAACTGGTGTCAATGGTCACATAAGGTCAGAGAAGAAAATGAAGTCTTATTAGCTGGCTCCTGTCAAGCTCATGGCCTTATTGGAATGTAAATTTCATCCAAACAAATACAGGCCCCATAAACCTTAAGTAGATAGATCTCCAGACATACCAGCCCGGTTATTATATGCTATGGCCCTGGTCCTGCAGTTAAACCACAATGTTTGTAATATGTGTTTTATAAGTCTCTTAACGGTATACTACTAAATAGGACATTCAAATTAGACGGCAACAAGAAACAAGCTGCAACCAAAAAGGATATTTTATTATTATTATTTTAATACAAGTGAAATGAATAGATCTTAACCGTTATAAAGCAATATATAATGAATAAATAATAGGCATGGAGAATTCTTGTCTACAGTTACATAACACTGGCTAGTATTCAGAATACTTAAAATAAATCCAGTGACAGACATATGTCCATAAAAATGTTCGTCTTATCTTCCCTTGTATGAAATTGTTCAAGTATAAAAACCCATTACAGTGTAAAATATTCAAATTTTAAGTCAAGAATAAAAATTGCCAAGTATTGCAGTTTAACAAGTCATTGTATAAAGCAGCACTTTTTCTAATAAAAAGAAAAAAAAATAGAATTTACTCTACGTACAAATGAAATGTATAGTATATACTGCTTTAGGAGGTCTTCATTAGAAAAATGCCATGGCATGAAGTCTACTGCTCATGTAAAATCCTAAATGTTAAGGTAGGGATATCATACAGTGCATGTACACAATTTAAATAAATCCAAGTCAACATTTTAGTTCAATAGGTTGCTATTTAATTTACTACATCTAAACTTATTTAAATAATTTATAACATGAGATGAATACATAAGGTGTCGCATCTAAAGTTCCCTTTCTTTAGAGCGCACTGCCGTAAAACTTTCAAAATAAATAAGTCTTTTCAGTAACTTTACAGTTAAGGCACAGTACAGACCAATTAACCCCTGAAGAACTGCAACTGAAAAGTTGTACTGTATACTTTGATAAATACTTTTATTTAAATACTTTGAAATAGTGGAGAAAAAGAAAAATAAAAGAAAAAAAAGGGAGGGGTGCTCCAAAGCTGTAGAAAGGAAGACCCAAAATATAGGAACGGTTTGTGTTGTTGAAGGGTTAACCTTAGCAAGCTTCTTCTTGTGGTTATTCACAAGCTATGAATAGGTATAATAAAATAGAAGGCTGTTGTAGTAAGGGGCTGATCCTATTTCAGAATCAGAATTGCTGACACCAGCAAATAAAGTTTCCCAAAAGCGAAACAGGATGAGGAAAGGGATTAGAATGTGACAAGCTCATCAAATAAGCACAAGTGATGTGTTCTTTCCAGAACGGTCTGTGTTATTGATTGTCTGTACAGCTGTTGCACCCGTTAATTCCACATCACTTGCTCCATAGTTCCACTCATCTAGAGGACAGATGAGAAAATAACTTTGGTGCCTGCCCATCATGTGACCAGCAGGTCATGGGCCTCCAATATTGCAATGTTAACAACATGTTTCTCACCAACTCAGGAGAAAAAGCAATAGTAAATGTCACGGTGAGAAGACATGACAATCTGTGCTTTGAAGGTTTTACTTCGTATAGGCTACATATCGCTGACCAGTTACCCTGGTTTAGACGTTTCATAAAATATAGTACAGAAAAAGAAAAAAAGAAAAAGTGTATTCCCTCCCTCCCACCCCCAACAAGTAAAAGGCAGTTTCTTTCCCTGATGTAAAAATGATTGTATAGTTTATCACTTCTGATACTTTTCAGGACAGCAAACCATATATTAGTTCCTTCATAAATGCCTGAAACACGCCTTTCTAACAATGCTCTGATGTATACTAGATAAGCTGGAATAGCGGTTTGTCATCTTCACAAAATTTTTTCCTTAAAGCCGTTTAGCCTAAATTGACATGGTCTCGCCTACTGAAATTGGAAGGCTGAAAACAAAGGAAAAGAAATTATATATAGATACTTGATCATTTCCTCAAAAGTCTAAGTGCTACTGCATGCGGTCAGCCTGCAGCTGCTGTGGCTGGTATTGACCAAAAGCTGCAGCTGCTGCAGCAGCGGTTCCTGGTGCTGCAGCAGTGAGTGGTTGCTGAACTGCATAGCCATAGCCTGCGGCGGTAACATATCCGGTAGCAGCTGGAGAGGCTGCATATGGGTACTGATCGTAGGCAGCTGCAGCGGCAGCAGCAGAGTACTGTGCGTAGGCGGCACCGGTGTAGTCAATGTATGGGCTTGTGGAGGTGGTGGCAGCAGCTGGTTGAACATGTGGGATCACAACTCCTGGTTGCACAAATGCATGGGGATAGACATAATGTGCAGGAATCCTGTGGGAGGAAAGAAAATATAGTAAGTGAGTAGAAAATCAAATCGACCCTTTGTCAAAGAATCTGTCGAACAATCAAGTCTATTTAGTGGTTATTATGTGCATAGGGTTGCCACAATAGCAAGACTATTGCAAACCTTATAGAAAGTGAGGGGGCTGTTCAGCATGTCAATAACAAATCAAAGCTATACCAATAAAATAAAAGAATGAATTTTCACAAAAAGCTATGGTTTATTTATATAAATGGCATGCAAGAAAAAAAACCCTGAACAATTAAACTTAAAATGTATGCCTTTTGTATGATGCCCCAATCAAAAGGTCATTTATGCATAATGAAGGAATTTTCCAAACTAATCCCATCATAGATCAAATACATTACTTACATATCGTGGCAACCCTACCAAAATACTCTAGAGACTCAGCACACATTAATCTCTGCAACCTTAGTCACCCTTAAAATAATTAAAAAAAAAAATACAAATGCAGGCGGCAACAAAAAATAAAATAAACTTAAGTGGTGGAAGGCACAGCAGAGTCACACATTCAAAACAGTGCAAAACACTTAATAAGGCTGTAGTGTTGAAGCTTAACAGATGCTATGCCACTCCATAGCATTAGGTCTCAGTGTGTGCATCACACAATTACAAGGGCAAAAAAAGGTCAAATGGTTTTAAATACCAGTCAACTAAACTTCCAGCCTCGATTCAGCAGGTTTACTTCTCAGCCAAACATGTATAAGGAGTATGAGGAAATTTAAAGAAACCTAGAGTTAGACAGAAATACCTATGTAGTTCAGTGCATCGGACGCTGCCATAAAAACACATTGGCGTTGGCTTTTTAAAGCTTTAACTCTAAAATTCTCCATACACATTGGCCCTTGAGAGGCCAATATGGGAGGAATAATGGACTGCTCAAGTCTGTAGTCTGCCTTGTACTATCGCCTGAATGAACCATGCGGTCTTATTTTAAATATACTTTGTACATTTAAGCAACATTTCAGATTGCAGTCAATCTTTACAGTTAATACATTGCGAAAGCAAGATAACCAGAGTCACTTATCCTTGGGATTGGTGAAATGTTAGTAGCCATAGATTTTCAGATATAAATCACTAGAGTTAAACATAAGGAAAGGAACAGCAGAGGGATACATGTTTGTTTAAAAGCAGGGATATGGGTTTATTTGAAACATTCCTTGGAAATGTAACAGTGAAACATTCTGTAAACCATGACAAAAAAAATTACAAAGGCTATATTGCCATGAACCGCCTGATATAACATGACCCTATTCCCAGTAAAAATCTAGAAGACAGGAAATCATTCAGAACCAAAAGGCAGATTACAGAGACACCCTTTCTGGAGCTGCAAACTACGAGCTTCGCGATCCCTTAACAGGCTCCTTCATACTCATGTCCCAGTCATGGTGATTGACAAGGTAAGCTGCATGTGTGCTATTTTCGACCCGACATACGAGAAGGGGTTTGGAGTGTTAAATGTCTTTATATGGCCAGTGTGAATCACAATCTATCATAAAGGGCAAGCGTGTAACCTAGATAAACTATTTATGTTCCATACAAATATAGCAACCTAAAAAGCAGGAACACAGAACAGTAGATACCGAGGAAAGCAAACTGGTAGAAACATGTACATTTCACAATTAGAAGAAAAAAAGTTAAGGTTTTCTTTTGTTTTAAAGCCAACACTTTCAACTCAAACAAGAAAAAGAAAAGTGTCCCATGTCCGATTTGATGGCTAGTTATTAGCATGTAGAAAAAGCATAAATCTGGGACAGTAAGAAAAGAGTGCAGGTGTATAGCCTGACATTACTATTTCACAACATTTCAGCCGCCTACAGTCGGGAGCTTCTAAACGGTAAATTTTAGGTCTTTCAAGCAGCATATTGCAACAACACTGAAGTAGATCACAGTTTTAAAAGCATGGCATTTTTGTAATGGGGGGTTACATTACCCAGCACATGCCCTGTGTTTTGTTTTAAAACACAACATTACATGCAGTTATTTAACTGGTACTGTAAATGCAATTGTACACACCAAAAAATATATATATGTATCGATTAGCAGTAAATTCAAATTTGGTTCTTATGTATTGGAAATGAATAAATAAAAGCAAAAAACAAACACAGAATAGTAATTAGGAAGCCTGGATATAGAAGTTGTTAATGAAAACAAAAAATTGGAATGTGGAACATGCAAGCTGAATTAAAAAAAATATAAACTCCAAAACTGGCACACCAAATTATATCACTAAGAAAACACTTAAGATAAAAAGCTATAAAAAAAAAACAATAAAAAAAAAAAAAAAAAAAAACAAAAAAAAAAAAACTTAAAAGCAAGGACCAAATATAAGTATAAAAGGCCCTTAGCTCAACACTCCTCAGATAAAACACAAAAGTCAAGGCTCCCTCCCAGCCCCAAAGCCACATCACAAGTTTCACTATGGGTCATCAACAACAAAATAAAAATATGTAAAAACCACACAGTTTAGCTATAAAAACCACTTCATTACGGTAATAAAAAGGGCACACAGGTCTAGGAGCTAGAAATGTAACAAGGAAAAACCCAACATACATGCATCTTTAATCACCATTTATCTTGTTTTCTACTGGTAACACAGTTTAATTCCAAACAGAACTATTCCATCTCTTATCATCAAATCCTTGTCACCAGTTATCTTAACTGTATACGACCCCTGTCAGATTAGAAAGAGATAACATTGAGTCACACTAGAAATGGTAGGGGTGCACCATGTCCTCCACAAATGTCTGTCCACATAGACATTGAGTGTTTGGAAAGAGAAACTATTATATATGTCCCAGGTGTTTTCGATTTATTTCCTAAGAGTATGGTGCCACTAATGAGTAGTAAGTGTAAGGTTAATAGATCAACTTCATAGTTTATGTTTATAAACCCCATATTGTGAGTTTGTTATCTGCCAGATCGGTGTCAAGAAATACTGCAAACCCCTTTGTATGTTAAAGGGCTAATGGAGTTTTTTGTAAAATGAGAAAGAAAAAATACATTTAAAGGCCTGAAAGATAAAAGTGGGTTTTATGAGAACTATCAGGAAACAAGGGAAAAAATAAAATCAAAAGCTTGCTGCATAAATATTGAAACATACATCCAGTTTTAATAATGGAGGTTTAGCCAATGTGTCAACTTGAAAGAGTATATTAAATAAAATAAAGTGTTTGTTAAAGCACCAGATGAACTCAGTTTAAAATACTTACCCAAAAGGCCTTTGTATAAGTGCTGGGTGAATCTGCTGTACTCCAAATGCAAAACCTATAGACAAACGAGATTTAAATAAGATTTATGGCACACGTTTCCATGACACTTGGGTACCAATCTAAGTATTTGTAGGCTGCAGATATTGATGATAGGTAGGTTTTGCCTTTTTTATATTTTTGGCCTCAAAAGTTACAAGCCTACGATGATCTTACAATTTATATACCACCCTTAGCAATAAGAGGCACAAAATATATAAATATTACAATTGATCATATTCACCAAAACACTTAATGAATGGAATGTAATAAGTTGAACACAGCAGCGAAATAAAAGCCATGAACCCATGTACTCAAAAATAGAAGAAATTAAGACAAGCAGGAAGAAGAACAGACACATGCATCACTGATGTCATATGTGTTTGTGTTGTCCAAAAGCTGGAGAACAGAGTGCTCCTACCCTAGAATTACTGTAACCAAAAAAAGCCATCCAAATAAATAGCCAACAGAGAATTATAATCAGAGGACACCCCAAAAGGTACCGACCTGGCTGCATTATCCGTGGCTTTGCTCCCAGGTAAGCAAGATTCACATTGGCTTTCCTCCCATCAATAATAGGATTCGGGTCTTTACAAGCCCTCTCAGCAGCAGCTCTGTCAGCCATGGTGACCTAGAAGAGAACAGGCATTTTCGTGTCATTGTAGTTCCATACACGTTATAAGGTAATCAGTGTACAGCAATGCAGAAAAAAAAAAACAAACAGAACTCATTACATGGGAACACCACATGACAGAACTTCAAAGAACACCGTGTGCCGTCGGACACTATCTCCCTCTAAAATGAACATATTTATTTTATCTGGACTTTTGCAAAATGACACTTTGTCGAGCTTAGTCATGCAAGAAAAATGGCCTTTCAAGCACCCTGGCAGTTTTAGGTTTACAGTCTAAACAGAACACACTTTCCGCACTTGGACGTGAAGTTGATGTGTCATCCAGAGTATGGGGCCCAATGCATAGCACTATACAAGAGGTTTAACTTGACACTGTATTTTGTGTCCGCAACTATCACAGGGAACCAAGTGCCAAATGTGATCTGTGTGAGTGAAAGGGTTAAACCTATATGTTATACATGTATCTAGCAGTCACAGAGAAGCACTGACACTTAACTCATCCCTACATTCTCAACTATGAAATAGAGAGACTGAAAGGGAGAGTGGTGGTTTCAGCTCGTTGATTACACAATACATCAAGAAGGGCTTGCTTGGCCCTGTATAATGTACAGTAAAGTCAATGAGACGTCTCCAAAGTGTCCTCGCCTATTAAGTTACACATAATACAGAACCCTGCAATGAAGTGTGTAGTCTACTGCAGGCTCTCCCTTTAGTGAATAGACCGCGGAGAGAAGCCCCGTGTGCGATCTATGGCTGGGGTTGGAATCCAGGTAGGCTCGCGTAATGCTGTCCGGTGCAGGCAGCACTGGAGGGGGGTCAGGAGGACAGGTGCTTCCCAGCCGCAGATGATTACAGTCACCGGGATGTAGGTGGAGGGGGTGGGGAGCGTACACTGGGCTGCTTTCCATATCCACAAGTAGTTTCCGTTTGACCCGGGGCTGTTCTCAGCTCATCCACCTGCCAACCCCACCTCATGCGGCACAACTCCCTACCTGACACGAGCCGAGAGTCACTGCTCTCACATGACCGAATGCGCGGCCGGTGTCCATGCGAACGCAAAAACAACACACGCCGGTTGTGTCAGGTTAACCCCTGCACTGATCTCACACCTGTTACCGGGGAGCGCTGCCACCTTTACCATTTCAGTGCCAGAGACTTGAGCGCCATAGCCACGCACTGCTCATAGCAGGCATCACATACCAACAAACTGGATCACGGATACAATCTGTAGCTGCGGCGGCAGAACATGGGAACTAGTTTGACCATTTTATTACATGCTCACAAACGGAAAGGCAGTGAACAGGTTAATAAGAACGGGCACGCAGTTCTTTTTGGAAGCCCATGAGGGGTCATCCATGGAGCAGAGGATACAGATGTACCCTCTCTGGGTGCGAGTGTATGGGGCAATTGGAATTACCCTCTGTGCGCAGATCCGCACCCCTCGTAACACAGAGGCTCTTGTTTGTTAGTTTGCGGAGGGCGGGTGGCCTCCTTTGCAGTAACAGAAACAGTCCTACGTTAGAGGGCTAACTTTTAGAATTCTAAAGGAGCGGGGGCTATACAGGGTGCCAACTCCCATGCAGGCACGCGAAGGGTTAATATTAGACAAATGTATCCGAAAACCCATAGCCGTCTATGGCAACCAAGCAACAACAATACAGCGATACAACGTAACGACTTACAAAGCCATATCCTCTGGACTTGCCGGTCTGTCTGTCCGTGATGACCACAGCCTCCTCTATGTCCCCAAACACCTCAAAGTACTTTCTGAGGCTGGAGTCCGTGGTGTGATAGGGCAGCCCCCCGACGAAAATCTTGGTGTAGGTGGTGTCCTTCTGGGTGGTGTGCATCTTGGGAGAGTCCTCTCCTTCCTGAGTCAAGTGCCTCCTTGCTTCCTTCTGCGCACCCCGCACTCCTCTGCCCTTCCGTGAGCAAACAAAAACATGCAAAACAGCCACTCACAGCGGGGGGAGTAAGCAGCGCCCAGCCGGATACAAAGTAGCGATTCCCTTTTCCGCGCCAGGAAAACTAGAAAGGGGGCGACTTGCGAAAAAACAAAGTGTCTGCTTATGAACTGGCTGAGGTAGATGGACGGGCTAGCAAAGCGTCCTGCAGTCCTGTATAGCGCTGCTAGCCAATGAGATGGAGGATAGTGCCGCCTGCCCCAACGCCGCACACCGACTGCCGCTCTCCCTGTTGTCTTTGCATTAAGAGCAGCCGGTCGCTCTGTGGGCGGGGTTTGAGGCTCCTCCCCGTAGGGTGGGCAGGTCCCGCCTTTTGGTTGCCCTTCCGCACCTGCTGCACGTTGGTCTGGCGGGCAGCTGCTCCGAACAGCTGGATATCTGATTCCCTCCCCCCCGTCCAGGCTTTGTCTCCTGGGTGTGCTCTCTGGTTACCCGCAGCGCGTGTGGCGAGCCCACAGGGGGCCTCCTGCCAAGCACAAACACAATGAGGCGCGCACAGGATAAGCGTTTGCTAATTTCAGCATGCTGGCTCATACACGAGTAGCATTGAGAGAATGCGATGGAAAATGCTAAAGCTGTAGGGTTGATGCAGGAAAGAAATGTATTTGTTATATATGGGCGCTTGGGTTTGGGCATCAGCGCCCTTTTGTTATGCATTAAAAATAAACACAAACCCGAATCCAGCACCGGCACATGGAAGAATCCAGCTTGTCAATGAAGAACTGGCACTGGACAACTGCTAAAGAAGGGTACTTAATAGAAGGGGCACACACCAACATACACACACAATAACATACCCCCCACATACACATTAATATACCCTCCGCGCACACATACACACTAATATACCCACACATACACCAACATACCCCACTCATACACATTAACATACCCACACACTAACATACCCCCGCACACACATACACACTAACATACCCACACATACACCAACATACCCACATACACACCAACAAACCCACACACACTAACACACTCAGACACACACTAACATACCTAAACATGCTAACATACCCAGACGCACACGCTGATCACTCACAGTTTGAAGCCTTAGCCTGTCCTCATTGCAGCTCATGACTGGTCACATAACATGACTTTACATGACCCCGTTCAACCCAACCTCGTCTTTGAAATTAAGGAGATAAAGAGGTAAATCCAGGGGCTTTTGCCCATCCAGTCTGCCCATTTTTCCTGAAGACTCAGACCTTAATCAGTTCTTGGTCTACTCTTAACATCAGGAGAGCCTTATGGTTATCTTATGAATGTTTAAAGTTCCTCACTGTATTAACCTCTACCACTTCTGTTGGGATGCTGTTCCGCTCATCAAGCCATGTATTCGGACCTAGGTCAAGGGTGGCAGGTCCAGGTGGGTGGCAGCCCCTCTGCAATATAACAGCCTAAGGCTCCCTGCAACAACCCTGGTCAATGGGTTGGTTAAAAGGGAGATAACTGACCATTGACCCATTAACACCCTGTGTCCGTCTGCGCCATGCTTCCTTTAACAGTGGGGCGTAAGGATATGAGGTCAGGTAACGATAGTGGCACAGAGGGGGCAACAGGTGACTGCACTCATCTACTACTCTCTCAGGTAAAACTGAAGACGTCATGTGTTACAAAGTTGCAGGATCAAAATTATGTGTCCAAATGATTGGATACAAATGGTTTTATATTAGTCTAAAATTGTGTCCATTAACTGAATTAGTAAATCGAATTTATTTTAGCCAATTGAAAGTACTTGTGGTTGATCTAAAAAGTAGGCACCATTCAGAAACCAGTAGAAGAACCTCTGGCTTAGTTCTGGCTGATCATTCTCTTGGTTCCTTGGTTGATATGATCATTTATCCAATGTTCAACTATATGCAATTTTTAAGAGTAGGCTGTTTCTGGATTTTATCATTTGTTTTTTAGATAAGTCTTGTTAGACAATGCATTTATGAAAGTAACCACATGAGACCAGGTTTTCTTTTGAGCTTTATCAATCTCTCACGTCGACAGAGTAACACAGTATGCTTGGGCTTCCTCTACTAATATGTACATTGTTTTGAATCTAAATGGCTCTGTTTGGAACATGTATGGTTATACTATAGATCAAATAAATAGCAAGTTACCAATGCTGACATAAATAAGCCAGTGATATGAAGACAATCATTATGTGCCTGCCCAGGAGCGCTCTCAACAGCAGATTCATATGTCATGTCCCAGCACGGGATCTGTTCACACTTTGATTTAATTTGCAGCATAGCACATCAGAGATCGAATTGAAATACTGTTTTTACAAGAATATTTTGGGTCTCTTTCTTTGACACTGAAAACAAAAAGCGGGAGCTTGTCATCATAAGCTATTGTAACAGGCTCATCAGTTTATGTCCTACTGCCTTGTTACTGGAACAAATGTTATTATTAATGTCATGGGAACCAGACAAATTCTAAAGAAAGAAGTTTGGTTGATGGGAATGCTAAAATATACATTTTTCTTATTGAGGCATATCATATGACCTAACAATCATTTTTTCAAGACGTGCGATGTTTAAAATCTACAGAGCATGATATAGCTGAAATATGGGTTTATCCTATTTATTTGAAGCCCAGTGCCCACATTCACTCTCTCACACCATTTACTTTCATCACTGTTCACTCTCACTTTCACGCTCTCTAAATGCTTCGCGATATCTGTCTGTGGAACTTGTCAGTTCCGCAGACATAACCTGGCAACTTCTGCCAAAATGGTGGGGCTGTGGTAACGTCCTCCCCGAGGACTTCACTGCAAGTGCCACCATATTGCCCTTAGTTGACACTTTCAGTGACGTCCTCTTAAACGATTGGAGGATCGAGGAGGAAGTCACTGCAGTGCCACCGTTTTGGCAGAAGTTGCGAAAGTGGTCAGCAGAGAAGGTAGGGAAACATTTAGAAAGTGTGAGAGAGAGTGAAGAAGTACATTGTTAGAGATTGAGTGAAAGTGTGAGGCAGTGTGAACGAATGTGGACCCACAAATTTTGGATATAAATTCAGAGCTTTTTCCTTAGTTTTCACCTGATTCGTCTGTGTTCTGGGATGGTTTTTTTAGAGACTTCTGTTGAATCACCAAATTTACCAAAATTCTGTAAATTCACAATTCATATGAATCCAAATGCAGAAATCTACTGAAGACTACTAAGATAGTACTTAGACTTTACTAAGATAGTAGTGGATGCATACATTTCTGTCCTCATTAGCAAATACTCTCCTACTCGATCCCTACGTTCTTCCCATGGGCTAAGGCTCTCCTCCTCACTTATCACCTCTTCCTTTTTCCGTCTACAAGATTTCACTCGAGCTGCCCCATATCTCTGGAATCTACTTCCACCGAACCTTCAGCATTCACCCTCCCTCCCAACATTCAAGAAACATCTCAAAACTCACTTCTTCAGAGAAGCTGCACCATCTTAGCTGCTAGAACCTCCTTGTCATTGATACCCCCCACAATACCTCTCACCCCTTCTCTGTGCCTTATGTTTGTCACCCCATTCCCTCAAGATTGTAAGCTTGCGAGCCGGGCTCTCTCCACCTATGTATCGGGTTGTCTTATTCTGTCAATTCTCGTCTTGTCATCCCCTTGAATTCATGTATTGTATTAAGCGCTGCGTAAACTGTTGGCGCTATATAATAAAAGATAATAATAATAATAATAATAATAATAATAATAATGCATGAAATAAGCTTCCAGCACACGTGGTAGAAGTTAATACACTGAAGGATTTCAAGCATGCATGGGATAGGCATAAGGCTATCCTAGATAAAACATAAGGCCTGGCACTAAGGAATGTATTCAGATATTGGGCTGACTGGATGAGCTGAATGGTTCTTATTTGCTAACACATTCTATGTTTCTAATAGTAAGAGGTTGACCACCTTGGGCATCTGGACGTTCAAAAAGGTCCTCTGGAGCAGCAGCAGGAGAGGGAGAACCAGTAGGCTGTTTAGAGTAGGTTAACAAGACATAAAGGCAGAAAACACATCTGGTAGTTAGCAAAGAACCCTTATTGGTTTGCTTTTGTCCTCTCTTCTTCAAGCTGGTCTCCTCCCCTTCACTCTGTTAGCTGCTTCTTCACAGACAGAGAGTCCCCACCTGGGCAGAGACATACAGTTTACAGTCTGCAGACACAAGGTAATTTTATTTCAAACATGTATTGCAACTAGGGTTAGTTAATACTTCAGCTCCCATGGATCTCACCCAGTCTGTTATGTTAAGCATTATGGGACAGTGTCTACAACTGGAGTATCTAAGATTTGTATTTATATCTTTATGGATTGGCAGCTGCTGTGGAATGCCATTCAGTTGGCTGAACATCTTTACCACCCCAGCTATTATAAACTAAAGTTCTCACTTTGCTCAGGTTCATGATGGTCTGTTAGTTACTAACATTAACTAATATTTGCCTGCCTCCCACCAGGAAACTCCTCTCCTGAACCAAAAAAAGGTAGGTAAAGGAGAAGAGGTAAGGAGGAATTGGGGTGGGAAAGGGCAAGGTGGGGAGTAGAGCCCTGCGCGGGACTGCTTTTTTAATCCCGCTCCCGCTTAGTTTTTGGCCCAATCCGCCCAGCGGTCAGGCTGAATTTTTTGTCATCCTGCCCTGCTCCGCTGATTTTTTTGTCCAATCCCCTCTCCGCCCCGCTCCCGCTGATTGTTTGTCCACTCCCGCCCGCTCCCGCAACATATGTGTCCTATCCCGCCCGCTCAAACTAGGTTTTAATACCTAAAAAAAGTTTTACTAGTAAATATTAATTGATAAGGAAACTATGTTTTCATATTTAATAAAAAGTATAATTGAGAAAAATGTATTTCTTGTTTTTATTTTTCTTATTTGCCAACCTGCCCCCCAGTTATGCATATCTGACCCCAGGCTTGCCACTCTGCCTCCCAGATATGCCTTATATTTTCCTATATGCCACTTTCTACCCCAGATATGCCTTATATCCCCCTATATGCCACTCTGTCCCCTAGATTTGGCTTATACCCCCCAGATATGCCACTGTGCCCATGATATGCCATGTACCCCCCGATATGCCACTCCAACCCCTAATATGCCACTGTGCCCCCAGTTATGCCTTATATCTCCACATATGCCACTGTGCTGTCCCCCCTGGAGTGCCCTATAGCCCTCTGGTGTGCCTTATAGACCCTTATATGCCACTGTGCCCATGATATGCCACATACCCCCTGATATGCCACTCCAACCCTTGATATGCCACTGTGCCCCCAGTTATGCCTTATAGACACTTATATGCCACTGTGCCCATGATATGCCACTCCAACCATTGATATGACACTGTGCCCCCAGTTATGCATATATCTCCAGATAACCCACTGTGCCCCCCAATATGCCACTATGCCCCCTGGTGTGCCACTCTCCCCCATCATAGAAGCCCCAGCAGAAGTCATTCACAAACATCCATTGATCTATTCCCTAAATCATACATACTGGTTAATACAAACTCTTTCACTGCCTTATCAGAATTGCAGATTTCCCACGCACTTAAGGCTGCCTTCAGGTTGCTCTCACAGAAGGTCTCTTTTCTTTTCCCGCAGGAACGGAGCAGAGTCATTTGATGAGATGTTAAATCACGTGACTCCGCTGTGTTCCTGGGCAGAACAAGAGAAGTGATGCTGTGAGGGAGCAGCGAGAAGGCAGCCTTGCGGGACTGCGCGGGATTACCGGGACCCGCAGGTATGCTGGCTGACCGCCCGCTCCCGCTCGCTCCCGGCCGCAATAGCTGAAAAACCGCCCGCGCCCGCAAGTTCTTTGGCGGGTCCCGCGGGACCCGCCTCCCAATGCAGTCCTCTATACCAAACCACACATATATATC
>VKOC01047106.1:0-64513 GCA_009364415.1 Spea multiplicata
CCGTGGCCGCGCTTACTGAATGACCGCGGCTGCCCTGGATACGCTCACGTCTCCCCTTGGACTGGTGCAGTCCAAGTTGGAAGGGTCCTTTCTAAACTATTTTGAATCGGTATGAGGAGATGGGAACAAAGGGGTCAACCCCTGTAGTTACGTCAGTGATTGACAACATCTGTTACATCCTATGACTGCGTAGAACTGCAGCTTCCATATAAAGATGGTACCCCTGTTGAGTTTCGGCAAAGGATTGATGTCCAGGTCTGCAAGGGGTCTCATTCCTGGGAAAACGTGTAGAAAAACTTGTCAAGAGTTAACCCATCGGTGAGGCTCAAACTGTCCTTAGAACGAGTAGGGCAGCTGCCCAGGGCCCAGCAACTCTCAGGGATATAAAACAATAAACAATAATAAATAATAAATAATGATTCTATGCAGTGGGGTAGAAAATAATAAATCAGGAAAAAAGGACCCTCCAAACACCAGAAAATGTGAAAATCACAAAAACACTATAAATACAAAACTAGGTTTTTTAGGTCATCGGTATATAAAATTATTAAAATGACAACCTTTTTGGTCACAATTACAAACAAAAATCAAGGAAGATGCGGAAAAAAAAACTTTATTAGAATGTCAACAACGCAAAATGAAGTGAAATATAGAAACATTCAATGGGAAAAATTTATAAATATTTCCATTAATGTTATTTGCATGAATAATTATGGAAAGGCTAAGAAAGGCTTTACTATTCCAGAGCGATTTGTTAAATTGGGCCATCAGACAATCAATGTATAAAGTGTCAATTTCCTCCGACGTTGACATGTTACATAGTAATTGATGTCCTGCGCCTCATCCCCATCTGATTCTACGATGTATCTGGCCTGCGTTTCACTTCCATTCAGTGATACTTTTTAATCATTTTGGAAAATTCCTTTCTAATTCCAGTTCCAAAGTCAACAAAACCAGCAAAACGGAGCCTCTAAGAGGTTGAGCTCCGGTTGGCTGGATTAGTTTGTTGCCTAAATGTGCCCCATTGTGTTAAAGGCTGTGGTGGCTTTCCAATATAAAGAAAGAACAAACACATTAGATATATTTGTAAAAAAAATTGATTCTGGGAACAGCAATTATCGGCTCATAGAAAATATTTATCCCTCGCAGCTCTTTTGACATCCGGGTCTTGTAAAACACTAACAAGGTCAAACTTTGAGGCAATAAGAAAAATGAATAATTTTATATAAAGAACTAAATGATAAGATCGTTTCATTGCGGAAGCATTCCCCTTGTGTAGCGTTCTTAACGCAAAACAATTCTATAACGGAAATGATCAATTTATGCCAATCAGCGGTCTACACATTGGCGAGAGAGAAAAAAAGGATTTTTCATCTGATTTCCTACAAATTGAATTGTCAAAGAAATGAAATCAATGAACTTGTGTTTGTTTTTTGTTTTTTTTATTCGATGGCTATTTCACGCCATGATTCTCTAAATGCTTTTGGCAGTTTAAGTCAATGATTCCTCATGTATCAGATTATTAACCCCTTAATGACAAAGCCCGTAAATGTTTGGGCTCAAAATGCATTGTTTTCAATGTGTTTAGGGACTGCCCATTGTCCCTAAGGGGTTAAAGGCCGGTTAAACTGGCCATCTGTCAAACCGGGCAATGGGTAGATTACCGTTTCTGCCGATGGTGCGGCAGATCCAATCCCAATCCCATCTATCTATCTATCTATCTATCTATCTATTATCTATCGATCTATCTATTATCTATCTATTATCTATCTATTATCTATTATCTAATCTATCTATCTCATCTATCTATTATCTATCTATCTATAATAGTAACTTTTTTCCCCCCAAATAGAATATCAAGATCTAGCTATGGGTCCAACACCATCACAAGAGCCTCCTAGAGAAGTTGGAGTTTCCATTGATGAACTCGGATACATTTACTAGAACTTGGTAAGATTTACTTATGCTAAGCAAACAGTTCTACTTGTTCCACTCGATGAACTTTTGCCAGAATAAAAAATTACAAATAAAAATCAGAATACGCCATAGATTTTAGCGTCTTTAAAAAGCGTGAAAAATGTAAAAAAAAAAAGCCGTTCTTTTGTCAGTCCGGTTTCTGTCAATGTCACGCAAGATGCAACACAAAGTGACATAAATGCGGCAGTGCTTTTGCTATTCATGCAATGCTAGTTTTTGGAAGGCCTAGCGTATTAAATCAAAGTTAAACTCATCAAGAAACCTTACACACATTAAACTTTAAATAGGTTACCTCTCGCCTAAGTGGCGCGTTAGTATCAGCGTTTCGATACTAAGAGCCTAAAGAGATCGGCGACGGGAGAATATGTATTCCTTTCTGCAGGGGTTAAACTTCAGCTCTTTATGAAACTTCAGGAAAATAAGGAATGTTAAAAATATTCAAAAAAAATATTTTTATTAAAAATCGAATTTGTATTATAGCCAGTCGTAGTAGTGAATATTTTGTACAAACATGAATAAAACATATAAAAATATTAATGGATTTGACAGGATTGTGTTTTTCTTTTAAATTTTATTTAACAAGTAATAAATTACTTCCCGAGCTGTAAATGTCGGATTTCTATGTCAATAATCTCTATGGAATTACAAATTACCGAAATTAGGGTCGTCCTGTAAAAAGCAGCTTATTTTATGACTTTTTAAAATATTAGTTCTGGAAATTGTAATGGGATCAGCTTGATTGTGTTGAAACCGGTCTGTCCAGTATGTTTAGTTTTGAGGAATATTTACTATGCATGTGGATAGTTTGTGAAGTGACTTATTCCGCCCTTGGTCTGGGGTGGTTGGTCTAGTGGGGCAGAAGTTCCTTTACCACATAGAAGGAATCCAGTCGCTCTATTGGGTGATTGGGGTCCATGTAGCAACGCTGCTCAATGTACCGGATAAAAGGGAGAGCCGGACCTCCCCAACCAGCCTATGACCCCATGGGTGGCTCTGTTGAGTCAGTAAAGTCCTCACTCAACACTATATGTCCTTAAAAGGAGAAGTCCTGGGATATGACATCATATTGTTATATAAAATGAGAAGTAATTGGGATATGACATCATATTCCAGTGCTCAATGGATATGACATCATATTCCAGTGCTGAATGGTAAGGACAGCGGCACGGAGGGGCCGGCTGGGGGTGGTGGCCTAGGATAGGACTAAGGCTGTGCCCAAGATAAATACCCCATCGGGAACATGTAAGTGAATTTTTCGGGATGTATCAATGGCGCATATCACTGAATCGTCGCTCGAGAGCATTCACCCAATGGCTACGCAGGAAGAATCATCCACATTTAGCGTTTAATTAAAATCCTGGGTATTTTTGTAAAAACCTAGCTAAGGAAATAGAACTCTAGATAAAAATAAGTACCGGTCCAACAATTGTCTCGTTCTTCTGTTTTTGATATCTTTATTTGGAGAATCGAATTTATATTGGTGGTTAATGGTCTGTGCTGTTAGCGTGTTACTGGCAGAAGCATCATGGGAATTAATTAATAATTAACATAATGCAGGATACGCTTAGTCTTTCTTCTAGTGACCATGGTTGGCCCCTTATAATGTATACTCAAGATTTCAACTCGTGGTTTAGTTAATAAATTGTAGCGTTTGTATTTGACATTCAAGTTGCACATTTTTTCTGTACGTTTCCCAATAATCAGGGCTTTTTGGTCTGACTTTTTGTAAAATCCACCGCCAGTGCCACCTTACATGAAGCGGAGGGAGAAATAACGTTATCTCTGGAGAATGGGTCAATACTAATTCATAAATAACATTAGTAAAATAACAGAAAACTACGTAAGATCAACATTTTTTATTCTTCATTTTGTCTCTGGACGTGGAAATAGAATGAATATTGTTAAAAAAAAATGATATCCAGATGTTTTCTATAATGCTAACTAGCTATTTTTTTTAATCAGAAAGGCGCAAACAGAGGTTTCCGAAACAAATACCTCGTTTCAAAGCATTCTAGCAGTGATACATTGTATCAAGAATGTTGTATGAAAAAAAAGAAACCTTGTGTCACATTCTTCATACAATACCCCGATCCGCGATCGTGAGAATTAATATCGCAGCCATTAGGCAATCCACTCCTATCACAGCAGTGAATGATACAGAGGGACGTACAGGAGCGTTTAAATATCCACCGTGCCATTTCAGATCAGACTTAATGTGTCTAGAGACACGCAGCCACTCCGGCTTGCCTCTTTTGATCAAATATGATTAGTTAAGTCATTAATTTTCAAGACAAATAAAAAATGCACGACCATTTGATTATAAATGTAAATGTCTGTCTTTCCAAATGATATCCCTAGAAGAAGAGACGCCGGATTGCGTAACGTTCCACCGAGCAGAAGAGCGCGGTTTAATAGAATAAAAAAGGGACGCAGAATTCTGGTGGCTGTTTCCTCTCGTTCTCTCTTTCTTGTCGCTATTCATGTTTTCAAGAGAATCACCGCATCAGCGAATGTCATCGCCCCATTGTTACGATTCGGGTTTGGCAATTAGTAGCTTATGAGAATACAGTTGTGGCAATGTGTGATTGAGGCAGTTTTGCTGTAGTCAGGGTATAATGAATCCCAATCAGTTGCTTTCATTCAATATGTACGCTGTGACCCTAGTTCTGATGAGAACTCTAAGCTATTTCATCTTTAAATAAAAAGAATGTCTGGAAGCAATTATGGTGGTGTGTTAATTTGGTATTCCTTTTTATCTTTTCTTCTGTAAAAAAAAAAAAAAAAAAAGCTCTGCTAACGAAAATCCTTGTTTTCTAACTACTTCCAGTTCTTTTTTCCCCCCTTCTGTCTCAGAAATAAACTTCTTCTATTCCGTTTGTGTCATTCTGAATCTTGTATAAAGTTTTGGCATGTTTTGGGATTTTATTTTAATTTGGATATTAAAACTATTTTTGATTTCAGAAAATGTTGATAAATACAGTCAGTAAATTACACATTGAGAGTCATTGTTTTGGTTATTATAAGAGAAAACAAAGTTTCATTACATTGTATCACTTTGCAGCTGGTGGGTGCAGTACCTCTCGCAGCCTTTGCCCGGTGGGAGGTGCTGTTCTAATCACGAAAGCTCTTTTTCAGGTTCTTGATATGTTCTGTTATTGCGAAATCTGTTCAGTTTTGGTTACGCAGCACAGAATGTCATTTCTTCCCAAGCCAAACACTGATGTTTGTTTCCACAAGGTCTGAGAACATACGATACGCTAATATTCACTTTATCTTTTCATGGAAAATCTTCTGTACATTAAACTTCGAGTTCCTAAAATAAATACAGAGCATTGTATATATGTACATTGTATATATGTTTTTTTACCATTTTTAAAATAGAATTTTTACAATTTTTAAATAGTTTTTGTGACATCTCTATAGCCATGTATCCCCAGTTAGGGCTTATTCACTAAACCCAGAGTTGATCCTATTCTAAACATATGGTTCCATGCTATGAGTTGATTCTCCTGTGAGTTGATCATTTTTAAAGCCTATGCCTATATACTATGATAAAGCCATGAGCTCCAAGGCCCTCTCTTATTGTACTATATTCCTGACTACTCCAAACTGTCAGTTCCCTTAATTGCAATGTCATTGTTGCCAAAAATCTCATACTAAATATGTTTCTGTGGGACTCACAATGGACTGAAATATTGAGGGACCCCATCGCTATTCTATTGGAGGTCGTCGTACTTAGTCCGTTGGATTTAGTGAAGCTCATGATAAGAAATTTAATCTCAAGAACATTTATGGGCCAAATGAATAGGGCCACATGATCCTTAAATGGCTTATGAGATGTAAGGTATAAGTCAAACATTGTAGACCTTCTTTGAGATCAGCGAAAAATGTTAAAACATAGAGAAAGGAATAAAACCAGACCGCTCATCTTTTATCTCTGCATTCCACGTATAAAAATGTCAGTAACATTATTCCAAGATACTTCTCAAATATAGCTCTTAATGGGTAAGTACAACACAATCTTCCGATCTTAAACATCTTTTAAATTGATTCATAAAATTACTGATATTTGCATAAACCTCTAAAGAAGGTGAGATAAATTGTAGTATAGAATTTTCAAATAAAAAGTAAAAACATACTCTGTAATATCGTTCTTTTCAGGAGTCACCCATGTATCTCCAACTGGATCCATTGACTATAGACATGGTTGGCCAAAGTCCACCCAAAATGAATTTTTTTGGTGTTTTCTTAATGCCACTTGCTTCTAACTCAACTCATTTTCTGTCCCACTTTACTGCAGCGATGTGAAAACATGAATCTCCGAGCCACCATGGAATACTCGCCCAAATGGTTTCCCTGTAAGTCCAATATGGCGTCCATTCTACGTTCAACAAAACATTAAGACTTGATAAAAAGAAGTCGGTTGGCTTTTCGTGCAGCAAATTTGAAACTTATAGCCCGTAATAAAATAAAAATGTTATGTTTGGCTCGCTCTGGATTGTACTCTATCACAAATTATAGGATAGCAGCTTTTCAAATAGCACATAGCAGATAGAACCTCCGGACCTTGAAAAGTATAATTATTGCACACTATATTTCCAATATTATAATCATTTTCTTGCGTGACACATTGCAGCCGGAGACATTTTCAGACATGTTCGTACACTTTGCGAGATGTTCTTGTTGTCTGAGACAAAAGTGAAGACCTTTCTAGGGCGATGTGAAGATGAATGGCAAAGGAAAAGATCTTTCAATTCCTGTTACAAAAAACTACTTTTGAAATGGTCAAGAAACATTGTATTTAGGGCGTAAGAGAACACAAGAGACTTCAGAACGTAACCGCCAGGAATGTGAGCCTTGGAAACGCCATTATATGGAAAACATGATTAAAATGTTACAATACAATCAATAGAAATATATAAAAAAAATCTGTCTTTCCCGCAACACGTGTGATTTTTCTCGTTTCAGGGAATTCCAATAGCAACAATTACTTTAGATAAATCTGTATTTCCTTTATAATTTCCATGTGGCGTGGGCGGCTTTGGCGATCACGGAAAAGAATAAAAAAAAATAGATTGCACACGGAATGTTGAAAATTATTTACTGTCCAATAAAAATAAGATCCTTAAAAAAAAAAATGGTCTATGTTAAATGTGTCTAGGTGCTCATACCTTCGGTCAAATGAAGACAATTTATAATGATAGCAGATTTAATTTCCCAACGAGTTATAACACAATCGGACATGTCAGCATAGTACCGGCAAAGTGCTTGACATAATTTATTAGGAGCCGACGTGCAGCCGAGGGGCTGGCAGAGAGCGGGGGACTGTGTCAGGACTCTACGTCTAACGCAGATAAATCTAAATTCATTTCGGAAGCGGTGACACGCGATGACATATTCACCGACTTCTTCAGGAACTCATTTGATAATCTTCTTTCTGCGCTATCCGGGTTTTTTTTTATTTTGAAAGATTAAAGCCGGCTGAAGGTCTCATCTGCTCGTTGATGCAGAGAGAGGATTGGAAATTAGCACGTAACATAATAAAAGTGGCTATGGGAGACGCTTTCTGATTAACGGTTTTCTCGGTCCCGTTAAAGGTGGCTAACCACCCGGCTTTTCTCCATTTCCATTCATTAGCCATGCCTCGTGACTTGACACCGTTTCCTTCAACGGCTTCCACTTAACAGGAGAAGCGACTCTCCCGGTAATTAATTAATTGCCGGGAGAATAAAAATATTGTTTGCTTTCCAGGCATGAAATAAGGAACACATTTGTACAAGCCATAGATCACTTTATCTGCTGGAAGTTAATGATCGGTATCGGGAAGGTTAACAAGTAATTGTGGAATCAGAAGAAGGGTGGATGTGGGGGGCAACAAGGCATGGCTGTAATCCATGACCCTCAAGCGTTATGACGCGGGGGCGACAGTCATATCTGGTCCTCGTGATCACTAATAACGCCGGGGAATGTGAATTCATACAACACGTGACTGGCATGATATGAATTCCCCGATACATGTTGATGTATGAACATGTCTCTAATGGATGCACACATGTTTACGCTGGGGAACACTCATTCAAACACAGATACGCGCACGTCCTGCTACAAAGACATATGTGAGGCTTCTGTCTCCTCGATTACGATGTTAATCTTTTCTGATTCATATCATTAGCTTCTGGCAGATAAGTAATCTATAGTTTGTACTAATGCCTTCCTCGCTTCATGTCTGGAAAGCAAACAATATTTTTATTGATGAATTAGGATAATTAATTGCTAGAGTCACTTCTTCGGCTTCCACCCGCGTGGCCACCATGCGTAGAGGACTTATTGGGTTTGGTGCTGAAGTCAACTTATGACCTACTCTTGGTCAACCACAGCAACCCCTATATTTTGCCACCAATTAATATCCATGCTTGACCCAAGCCTTTGAGGTCTATTCACTAAACGTTGAGTTGTGTGAGAGTTGGGGTGAAATTAAGTATTTAATCCCATGGATGTAACAGTGCGTTATGAAAGTCAAGCCTGGCAAGTTTCTCCCTCACGATAAGCCACAGCTAAATAGGTAAGATGAAACTCAACACACTATGTCATCGCTGGCCATCATAACTCACTGTTTATTGAATAAACTCCTGTGTGTTTAACTCATAGTCCACTACTAATTTACTCTTGGACAACCCCAACGACTTAATGATATAATAATGAAATGCTATTATCCTGGCTTGACCCATACCTTTTGGGTCTTTCCACTTAGTCGTGGAAGAGTTGGGTGAAATTAAGTATTTGCTCTTGTGGACGTAACAGAGATCAACCCTGGCAAGTTTCTACCTTGATATAAGCCCTAGCTAAACAGGTGACACGAAACTCAGCACTCGGCGTCCTCTCTCTGGCATTGACCTTCCCAGTGCAAGAAAGTCGATGGAATGAAATCTTTCCGCTCATCATAACTCCTTTGTATTTCACTCATAGTTGGATTTGTTGGCCACATCTGACTTATTCTTGGCCAACCACAGGATCTCCTAATATTATGGCACCAAGTACCATCTCCAGGCTTCACCCAAATCTTTTGGGTCTGTTCTCTAACCCTTGAGTTGTAGAAGAGTTGGGGTGAAATTAAGTATTTAATCTCATGGGGATAATAGTGTATTATAAAAGACACAAAACATGGCAAGTTTGTGCATTAAGACGCTATACGTAAAATCAAACTCAACCCCCTTTGTCCTCGCTGGCATTATCCTTTCCGCTACAGTTACCAGAATGAAAAGTTTCCACTCATCACAACTCCCTGTTCCTTTAATAAACTCCTTTGTGTTCCACCCATAATTTCCAAAATGCTAATATGTTTTTTTTTCTTGTTTTTTTTTTATTTTTTTTTACTGACAAATCTCTATATTTATAATTTGCACTTAACTTTTTTTTTTCCTTACCTTTCCGGTGCGTTGTTACATTGTAAGTACATCAATTATTTTTGTATTAAATGCTTGTCATTCACTGTATTAGTTTTAATTACATGGTTACTCCCTATAATTAAAATAAAATGGCATTGGGTAAAAAATAAAAATGCATATTAGTAATAAAAAATAACTTGTTCATTACCTAAAAAGAGAAGAAAAAAAAAACATTATTAGTTCAGGCACTTGAACACTGAGTACATTATAGGATTATAATCATTCTGTTTGTTTTTAACAAAAGAAGGAGCTTAAAAACTGTGAAAGTATTTGGGGGATTTAACAGAGTTTCATCAACTAACTATTCTGTGTGTCTGGCAGCGCTGAATAGTCTACAATTCTCAAATATATACTTTTTAACATTTCCATATATATTAAGCATTTTAGCAATTGCCTGTTAACGAATCATTTTATCCGTGTCATCAGCTCTCTTCTAATTTATTTCTGCTATGTAGTTTTGCTTTTGTATCACACAGATGTTGTTACTGTACTGCGCTCTGGTATATGATGGCACTATTTAAATCAATACGTAATGAAAACAAGTAATTATTTTAACCGGCGTCATGCTGAAGTACTGTGTATATGTATTCGCTGAAAGCACTCAAGATCAGGACTCTCTTATCCTTCTGTATTAAAACAACTTAACGTGTGTGATGTCAATTACAATGTCAATCCCCTTACTGCCTTACTGTGATGGCGCCTTGGTATCTGCTGGCGCTATATAAATGGAATGTAAATTATTTGAAAGAATGCATACTTGGAACATTTATATATATATATAGATAGATAGATAGATAGATAGATAGATAGATAGTGCCCTTGCCTGGCCATCTCTGAAAAGAAATGATTCCTGCTGGCTTGAAGCCAGGGCCGGCCCTACAATGGAGCCGAGTGGGGCAATTGCCCCAGGCGGCACTTTAGAAGGGGCGGCACTTTCGCCGCAGAGGAGAGAGAGGGGCGCGGAGTGGTTTTCGCTTACCCGCTCGGCGCCCCTTTCTCTCTCCTATGCGGCGAGTCTCCCTGTTCGGTCTTGGCTTGTAATGCTGAGCGCTGGAAGTGACCTCAATTTCCGGCGCTCAGCATTACAAGCCGGCACCGTGGCAGAGCAGGGAGACTCGCCGCAGGACTGTTTAAAGGTAAGTACCAGGGGGGGTAGATAATGGCGTTGGCGAAGTTTAAAATGCCCCCCCGCTTCGGCGGGGGGAGGGCGGCATGTTAAACTTCGCCCCAGGCGGCATTAAATCTTGGGGCGGCCCTGCTTGAAGCCCACCATTATAAATCATCCATGGTCATCTTTAAGGCATGAACAAAGAGGTAGCTGCCTAGGGATCAAGCTTTCTATAAGGGCCACAATGAGTCACCTATATGGCCAACGCATTTTACTTTACTCTCCTATCAACGTTAGCCTTCAATATCATAAAATATCACTATTTCAACAACTTGTACTAGATTTCAGTCTTTAAACTCATTTGTGTCGTACCATTGCCATGCCGAAAGAGATCTACCATTTTCTGCTCTAACACTTTAAAAAATATATACTTTTACATCCTATATACTTGATTAATAAAAGGTAGTATACACCTTATAGAAACTTCTCTTAATTCAGTTTTTCCTAAAATACTTTGTTCGCCTCAATAATGTTAATTATATGTTCTGCGCGTCGCGAGGGAGCGAAGAACTTGAGTTTTTCTGTGCGCACCGATATATTGGCGAGCCAGCCTTGTGCCAACGGTTTATCCCAGCAAGAAATAAACCTATAATGCATACACAATAATTAAATGGTCTCTCGCCTAACGCGTGTGGGTTTTTTCCTTTTGCAAATGGTAATGAGTTAAACAAATTGTTTGAATACTCTGCTGATTAACGCTGGGAGTTGTTTTGAAGCTCGGAATTCTCTTACAGGTACTAATGTTTCATTCTACTGAAGGGGTTCTAAACGTCCAATTCCTGATGAGTTGATACGTTAGGGTTCCGTATTAGATCATTACAAATGCCGGTTTTCATTTAATATAAATTAAATTATAGGTATTGCACAGCTTAACTAAATTGCCATTCATCACCAATGACTTCAAGAAATAGGACTTGAAGACTGTGGACAAAATGAAGTCATTGAATAACATTTTCCATAGACTACAATGGAAAAAGGTGATGAACTGCCGGCAGATCGGCCCCCATTCGGCCCCCGTCTGGTCGGCCGTTTCTCCCGCTGTAAAGATTCAAACCTTAATCAGTCGTTGTTCTCGTCTTAGATTCAGGAGCCGGATGTTTATCCCATGGATGTTTAATACCCCTCACTGTATTACCCTCTACCACCTCTGCCATTCCACTATTAACCCCTTAATGACAAAGTGCATTGTTTTCAATGGGCTTAGGGACCGCCCGTTGTCCTGAAGGGGTTAATTATTGTCAGGTCTCTAACACCCTATAGAAAGAACATTGTGTACGTTACAATGTATCTCTGCCCTCTTTGTTGGGAACACCGGGTACTCAAAGCTATTAATACAGCATCCATAGTTTTTTTTTTACATCTGAAATCTTTTAGAAAAAATCTGAACCATTTCTGAAAAATATTAGTATATTTGAAATCCTCCATTTTTTTTTTAATTTGAAATAAACATAAATGACTTGATCATTTCTTTATTACTATGAATTACTTACAGTTGAATTTGGATAAATACAGTCCATCTCAATTACTGAAAATACATATTACATTTACTTCCAAATACATCAATTACGCTGTTTTTTTTTTTTTTCCTGTCGGACGCGTCAAACTGCCTTTCCTTCAATTAAAAAAATTAAATCATTAAGAAAATATACTCTTTAATAAAGTGGGTAATTCCAAGACTATTTAGTAAACATAAGTTGCATTGGTTTGTTTATTTCGACTAAGTAGATTCGATGTAGAATTAGATTGGATGTTTGTAGAACTAAACAAAACATGGAGAACGTTCCGAGGGGATTTATCTCCGGCGATGACATCATAACATTCAGCCGTGGAAACATCATTGTCCCAGGAGACTTTCTATAGGGTGTAGAGTGCTATTTTTGCCCAACTTTCTATGGTAATCAATATGGAAACTTTCCGGTTGAGTCTTGGCGTGAGTTATCTTTTTCTTGACCTAAAATTCCTGTGAGAAACCTAACTTTTTGGTTCATATCTGTCCAGAGTTTGATATCCCATAAGATGTCTATCTAGCGCCATTTTTTTTTAGGAGAGCTGGTATGTTTTAATGGTTGCCTTTTCTACTCTCGGAGACCCCATGCCTCCCACTTTCTACCAAAAAAACCCCACTTTTAAGGCAGTGGGTGCCACCTATCTTCATATCTAAGGAGACAACAATGTTTTTGCTTCTTTGGTCCCACGCAAGACGGCATCTTCCAGGGTTTCTCACGCCTCTTGGTGGCCATTGTATTGTCGAGGCTGAAAAAAATATAGCGGCTTCAAGGTCTCTGTCTGTCTATTTTCTCACCTTTGAAGGATAGATAGAAAACTTTCAGCAGCTCAGGTGGAATATTTAATTCAGGCGACATTCCATTTAGATTTCTTCCGAGGTATCTCTCACGTGGCACATAACATATGTCGCATCTGTAAAGAAAACATTGAAATACTCCAACCGTGTGAAGTTCCGCGGCGACATTATGCCGAGCACTCGCTTCCACGGCATGTCTTGGCACTTTTAAGATAAACAGAAATAGCAAAAATAAAACTGTTAGCGTTAGGAAACAAAGTCGGGAAACTCGTTACTTCCTCACAGAGAATGTGATGCAAAAGTGATTTTTGGTTTTGGGTTATTCAATGTTTTTTGTCTGAAACCAGATTCATGTTATTTCGGAAAAATGTAAATATATGGATTTCTTTTTCAGCTGGTTGAGTAAAAACCCTTTGCATTAAGTGCCCTAACTCAATGAACGCGTTCCGACCATCGTCATCATTTTGTTCTATAGTCATTGATAATATAATTGGAGGATCTAGATAATGAATGCCTAAAATTGGCATAATATCTGAAATTTGGAGGGCTTTTCACATTCAGAAATTCGTTGTCACTCCACCTCATTCACTCACTCATGTTCTCTCACACTCACGAACTCTCTCACATGCGCACTCTCTCTCACACTCTCATTCGCATTCTCTCACACTCTCATTTAGTCTCTCTCATGATCTCTTTCAACATCTTACTACTTTCTGTGTCCCTTTCTTTTTGCCCCTCAGCTCTGCTTCTTCTTTTGCCTATTTGGGTTCTTCTTTCTTCTGTCTTCTTTCTTCGTCTGCTTCTCTGTGAATCAGGTCTCGTGGGGCACTTCAGCAAAAGGCACTTCTGATTGGAGGAATGGGGGAGAGGTTGTCCTTGTAGCTCCGCCCTTGGAAGTACTACAAGGAGCCAGAACAATGAAGATGGACACACATTCTCTATATATGTATATATCTATGTATACATACACTTACACAAACACACATAAACACACACGCACACGCACACGTACACACACGTACACACACACAGTACTTACCGTACCCTTCACTTCCCTCCTGTATGTTGTCATTCAAGCCATTTATCCGTCGTAATGCTCTAGAATCCCATCTCTGCTGGTAGCTTGTTCCATGAATAGACTATTCCTTCTAAGCATACCTAATTATTTTTTTGTTTTGTTTTTGTGTTTTTGGTTTCCAGAGACAAGACCGGGCTGTTACTTCTCTCCTTGCCTCTGGCAAATACGTGGAGGATAAACAGCCTACAGCCAAGATTGGATGTCTCGCAATTACCAAGTGATCAATGCTACGCGTTATCTCGCTCGTCGGCTGTCGGCTCAAACCTCCAGCATGCGCAGAATACATTTTAACTCGCTCTCCTTTACAAAGCGCTGGAGCAGAACCGCTTGACAAGATCCGAGCCGTACTATTGATGCTTATAGCAAAAGAATGCGGATACCATGAAAAACCTAATGGTTTTAACTCAAGAATTCCTTCATTTACATAAACAGGGAAGCGGCGTTTAGATAATATAGCGGCGGTCTTCGTCACATTGTGTGTGATGCGGTAATCACATTTTATACAGTGTCTCCAAATTACCCCGGCTTACATCTTTATCTAATACCTAGAAATATCCCGTGGAATAGGAACCCATTTTTCAGTCAATGTTTTGGAAACTCAGTGTAATGCATAGTAAATGACTGTTTTTCCTCCTTCTCTGAATTCCATTTAGAAATTCATTTTCTAGATTTTGCATATGTTTTTTTTTTACGGAATGTTCCTCCCGCACATCAATAAAAAGAAAAATTGTTTTTTTTGTTAATTTTTTTTTTAAAGTTTCTATTTTATGGCTGGGATATCGAGTTCTGCGATTTGTTATTATACAAATTAATTATTATTATTTTTTTATTTGATTTATGATTTTATGGTGATTTTACTTGTGATCTGGATTATTTTATGGGATAATAAGTGCATTTACAAATGTGTAGCCCCCCGATAGGTTCAAACTTACCCCTTATAAAGGGTTTTTAACCCTTTCTTTTCTGCTCATGGCTGGCGTAATGACTGCATTGACTGATCAGAATATTGTTACATAGTTTATTAGAATGAAATCAAATTTTATAGATCTTATGGCAAGTGAAAATGGCTGTAATTACAGAAAAAAAAAATCTTTCACATCACAAATAAAAGTAATTATGTGATTCTGGGAGAGGAAATGCTAAAGCGCTATTAAATGATTTGAAATTATATAGAGTAATGGAGGAATATCAGAATATCAGCCCGTATATTCTAAATTATATTTAAAAGGCCAATATATTTAGTGTCAACGTCCAATAAGGATGCAGATTACTGATGGAGAATATATATTAGTAGGTCTTGCTGCTCCCAAGAGCTTGCGCTCAAAAAAGAGTTAAACATTGTTGGTTTGGGGAGTGTGAGATCAAGTGTTGACATCTTCAGGCTTCTTTAAGACCCACTTCGACTGACCGTAGGATTCCGATGTAATATTTTCATGGGAATTCCAGAATTTTAAATCTTAATAATAGACGATGGAAGATTAAATAAAATAGCATTAATTAAAGTTACGATTAAGGCTGTCACTTAATTTTCCTGTCTTTTGGGCAATTGTGCTACATGGTGCATTGGTTGGTTGAGAAGAACCCTCTTTAAAACTGCCCCAGCTATGAAACCCCCAGCGGTTGTGAGCTTCTCTTTGGATGCCCGCTGGTCTGCGGTCAGGTCTATGTTCTCTCTAGATCTCTAGATCGACAAATATATAAGCGCCGAGTGTAAAGACTTTATTTTCTCTCAAACTTTACCAACTACATCTGGGGTCTCTAGAAGAATTTCTTATCCATTACACCAATTTACGCGGCAATAAAACCGGCGGACGTCTCGCAACTCAGAACCAAACCAAACAGAGCTCTGCTTCCGTCTCCCGCTGGCAAACCGTCCACTATTTTGTGAAAGATTCTGCGGATGTAAACAGTAATGAACCTTAATGGAAGGCGCGCTTCTCTCTACCGGACTACAATGACGCGGAAAAAAAGGCAACATTAGGTCAATTTAAGAAAGCACTCGAGAGAATGGAATACCCGCCAAACATGGTTTTATTGTGTAGCACTCGGAGTACCGCGGTTGACTTGGGAACATTTAAGTCTTTTCTTTTTTTAAAGCTCAAGGAAAAAAAAACCCATAACATGTATTTTTGTCCATTAATTTCTTTGAGCATTTTCCAAGGGCATTGGGACATCTCCTTAAACACGCCTAATGGAAAGATGTAGCCTCGGCATTCCTTTCTTTTCTTTTTTAGGTCACAAGACATCTTCTTGTGAGTTTGTAAGTAATAAAAAAGTATTTTTATGTTGTTTGTAAGATTGGTGAATTGATCTGTTTCTAACATATGTGGCGTCCGTGAGTATTTTGGACTCCTAGTCCAATCTTTTGAGACGCCTTAACTTCACGTTTTATTGAATGGAAGTATCGGGAAGGCGCGTCTTACTTCAGCCAAACCTAATGGGGCGGAGGGCTGGTTTGAATCCCCAGGCACTCATCGGAGGGCCACGTATTTGTAAAAATTCACAGACACCCCCAAAAACACTCAGCTGCACTCGCATGACCTCACACGTTAATCCCATCCTCCAGGCCTCATTTCCTTTCCCAGCTGCTGGCTCCTGCTCTTTACACTAGGGGGAGCTCTAAGGCCCGGATCTGTGCTGTAATTCTCCCGGTCAGCAGAGAGGTCCATGTTTTGACCAGACGCCGCAGACAATAAAACATAATTACTTAACGCTAAAACAAGAATATAAAAAGTAAGAAAACATAAATGTTCATAATCCACAAATTAATTGATATATTAGTTTTTTTTCCAATTGCAATTTTTTGAGTTTTTTTTTCCCCTTCCCACTGGATTTGTAGTCTGGCGCACGCAGATAGCTTTATATTTTTAACAATTTCAAAGTATTCGACACGCGTCTCTTTTTGTCTTCAGGCTAAAATATTGCTTGATTTTGCTGCAGGTAACGCAGCTCTCGCTGTAAGTTCTGCGGCCCGAGGAGACGCTCTTTTTATTCTGATTAATGCTGTTTGAAGCCGACTGAGTGGAGTTTGTGAAATCCCCAGAATCACAGAAAAAAGTTTTTTTTTTTCTTTCTGTTTTAACTTCCAAACACTTAAATGTAAATTTTAGCAATAGAAATATATGTAAGGGGGGGGGGGTCATGGCGCATGTGTGGACAATTATGGGTTAATTGTATGTATGTGGAGAGGTAGCCAAAGCCTTAGGGGAAGTAGATTCTATAGAATTATTGACTCTGATTATGTGAGATACACAATTTATGCATAGTTGTATTTGTTAAAAAAAAGAAAATAGAATGCAGAATTTAGCTAATTTAAAAAAATAATAATTATTTTAAAACAAAATTGTAAACTTTTGAATAATCAAAAGTTGTACCATTTGGTGCCCAGTTATCTGATACCCCCCATCTCACGCAGGCTAGAAGAGTGGTAAAAAAAGGTAAAAAGGTCTTTTTCTTTCCTTGCCATATAGAGGATCTTTTAAAAATGTACTTTTAAAAAATGCATGAATTTTAAGAAATCTTCAACTCAACTCCATTTTGAAATTTCCGGTTTAAGGAATGAAAATTGGAAGTCAAGTTGTACTCAACTTCCCACCTGCGTGAACATAAAACCAACTCAAAAACAGAAAAAAAATAAAAAAAATTCTAAAAGTAAGTCAAAAGTAAAAAAAATAAATATTTTTTTTTACATTTGCAGACTTTTTAGTGTAAAATTAAAGGAAAGAAGGAAATTGTGATGCGTATTCAATGTTTTATAATTAATTAGAATAATATAATTAATATAATTAATATATAATTAATTATAATTAATTAGAATCTTGACAGCAACACATTTGCCAGTCCTGGTTCTTTTTGAAAGGTAGGCACGTCAATTGTTGAATCCAATTTTTATTTTTGTCTGACAAATGAAACGTACGCCGTTTACAAGACTTCGCGTGTGAAATCTACTTAACATACGCTCTGCGGCTGCCCCGAGACATCCAGTCTATAGCTTCAGGAATCCCGATAGAATTTGTTCTTCCTACGAACAAAATACAAAATGCAAAATGAATAAAGGGACTCTTTGAAACTGACAAACGTGCCCGAGGCAAGCTATCCACCCAGAAGCTGCTAAAATTGTAATCTTTTTTTTTTAAGTTATCTGTATCTTTTCAATAGAAATATCAAGACTTAATTCGGCCAAAATTTGTTATTAGCAGTAATTTTTTTCCCAACTGTAAATGAGAAATCTTGAGTAAATGCAATAAACGTCACGCTTAGTTTATTGTGATGGGACATTTGATGACTTCATTTTTCCAATTGGTTTTGTTTTTGGTTTATTTTGTATACCTTGTATAGAGTTTCCAAAACTCATCATTTTTATCAATTAAATCTATTTTCACAATTGTAATATTTTGGGTAAGAAAGCTATGCCCTTAAAGGGTCACTTTGAGTTTTTCTTCCATTCTACGTTCTCCAATTAAGAGGACATTCTTTGTCTCGTCGATTTCATGATTCACCTACCGAAGTGAATCAACCCCAATGAAACAGATAAAAGGAAAGAGAAAAAAAATAGAGAGAATGTGATTGAGAGAAAATATTTGAACCAGAAAGACCTGATTTATTTACTACTCTTTTGAAGGTCCATATCGGCCAACCATGGAGGAGAAACCTCCCGCGCTTGACCCTTCCTAATGCATATTTAATGAGACAAGCTTTTTGACTCACCCCAATGCACTCGCATTTCACTTTTTCAGTGAATAAAACACCTATGATATCCATGATTTTCAGCTCACAAACCATATTGGCCAGGATTCCGTCATTATGACGACATTCCAGCAGTTGGCCCAAACGGCGTCTGGTTATTTTGTGTCTAAAGTGTAGATACAATGTATCAAAACTAAATAGTTACATAGCGGGATATTAGTAGCAATTTGAAAGCAGTGGGCGTTAATACAAAAAAAATAAATCAAAGATTTTAAAGTCGCTTTAATCTTTACTGCAGCCCTCCTGAAATTTACCTCATTGGGGTATGTGACAATACCCAAGAGGTGTGTACGGGAAAGAAATTCCGTTTCTGTATGTCACAATCCAAAGGCGTTTAGCCGTATTAGCATATCTGAGGTATGCATCTCTTTAGACTCAAACTTTGTGCCTGTAGAGCAAAAAGACAGGTATTTAAGTAACCATCTAAAAGTCTAATTATACAAAATTTACATTTCTTTCATGCTCCTCTTTCTTTTGTAAGGAAATAGCAGACATCCCGATTGCTTCTCACTAACCAAATCTGCCTCTGATATTATCAGGTTTTTACATATTGGAGGGGAAAAAAAATCCCGTAGACCAGACTAGCAGATCAGATTGACTTGTTTCGAATCCACCAGCTGCATGGGCATATGTTTAATTTAAAATTAAGGCAGGGCGCGTTCTATTTTAGGGCAATATTGATATGAAACGCCAGCAATATAATGATTGTTCTTGTCATCCGATGAAGGTTTGTATGCATACATCTTATAAAGCAATAGGACATATATTTATATGTTTCATGTATATCTGTCGCTTAAGAAATTAGGTAAATCATTCAATTCCATTATATTTGAAATTATTGGGTTGCAAACTTCCAAACCAAAAGATATTTATTCGGGAGAAATAAATCATGCCAAAACGTACAATTTCTGTGTGCTGAATATAATTATTTTCAGAATCCAAAGATTGTGGTTCTAGTAACAGGACAGATTCTTTATGGTTCTTTTTGGGTTCTAGACCAAATGGAATCCTGGACAGGAGTTCCTGCTAGCACCCCCTTATTTTACTGCAATATCCATCAGGTACACCTGGCTGAACGTCTGCACATAGTGAAGTTAGCAATAGGAGTGTGGGGTCACATGATGTTATGTGACCCATGTGATTGGCTGCCTCCCAGAATAATGTGAAGATGAAATGCATAAAACCTGGGGCAATAAGTTAGTCCTGCCTTGGGTCCCCTTGGTTCAGGCAAAGATATTCTGAATGAAGCAGGGCCGATCCTAGAGTATTTGGCACCCTATATATGGCACCCCCCATCCGCCCCTTGCCACTCCCCATATATGCTCTGGCACAGACTTATATATGCACACACATGCATACAAACATATTAACTAATACACACTTACACCCTAATGCTAACATGTACAAACATGTACGTCCATACACTTACATGTACACACCCATGCTCACACACACAACCATGCTCACACACAAACATTTACACATACATGCTTACACATACATGTCCATGCTCACAAATACACTTCCTTGCTCACACACACTTACACATGCGCATCCATGCTCACATAAACAGCCATGCTGACACACACAATTACACATACACATCCATGTTCACAAATACACATTAATGCTCTCAAGTTTACACATACACACTCATGTTGACACACAAACATATTTAATACATGTGTGTGTGTTCTCACACACAAATACTTATAAACGCTCACTACTCCCTTACCACCCCTTACTCTCTCGCTCCCTCTTGCACCCTTCTTACCTCACTGGTGGCAGCTTTCTCTCTGGCGCTCACTGAGTGAGCGGCCTCACATTTAACATATAGCCTTACGTTACGTGACCCTGCTGCGTCCCTGCTTCCCTAGGCTGGTCTGGTCCGACCTGAGACTGGGGTGAAAACCCAGAAAATCCTCCCAATTTTACAGACACCAAGATAAACAGCAGAAAATGTTTTTTTTTTTGTGTGTGTGTGTGTTTATTGGTGAACAACTCTTTTCCTTTATTTGAATCTAAAGGAAATGGAATTCATAATAAAAACTAGCTCTGCTCCTGAATAATGAAAAATCAATCGGCAGGTTTAGAAAGCACATGATCACAAAGGGAGATGTCATTCGTCTTTCCATATGGCACAACGAGGTGCTTTAAGTATAGTGTTTTGTGAAAATGTTCCCTCGATAACCCTCTACTTCTTTCTTAATCATGCACTTAAACTGAATAATGCATTCGATATGTCATAACCAAGAAGACAGTCATATTAAAAATGTGATTTAACCCCTGCTTGTTCCACAAAATAATACTTCCCTTTCTTTATCTTGGGACCGGTTGTCATTTATAATTTCTGACCTGAGATGACATAATGGATTTACAAAGAAACACCATCGCTTTCCCAAGAAACCTGGAAATGTAGAAAATAAGAGCCCATTACATTAGCAGTACAGGAAAAAAAAAAATATAGAAGACATGTTTTCCCCCCACAAAGCTCTGGAGCTGATGATAGAAAAGAAATGGGATATTTTACTGAGAAACTTGGTCTCTTGCTAATCGCGGTCTTTGATGGTTAAAGGAACATCTGAACTTTTTCTGAACCCTAGTGACACGCGAATAATCTTCTTTTCTTTAGACAGAACAAAATTTATGGAGGAGCTAAATAAATACATTGTAAACACTTTCTCTGGAATTGGACAACCTACCAAAAAGTTGTTATATTGTATCAACAAGATCAGCATGGAAATGTTGGCTTTTTAAGCTTTGTTATCGCAGTTGAAAGTATTTAACAAGATAGACAGAAGATGTCTTATAAAGAACATCAGGGCCATATTTAATTATTAGACTTTATTCATAGAGCCCAAGGATTTTTTTTTTAGCACAAAGGGGATATTGTAGTAACATTAATACAGATAAGTGCAGGTGAGGAAGAAGGACCTGATCATATGAGCTTGCAATCTATTAGGAGGTTGAGTTTGCTCATCCATTCCTCATGGACCAACAGTGATTCCCCGATGTGTCCAGCAGCCATTGCATTTTTGTTCTACTCCATCGACTAAGAGCCCACCTGTCAAAGGGAAAAGATGGAGGACAGGAGAGGTATCAGGGAAGAGAAGAGGCCCGGAGGGCTGCAGAGAGGATGATGCGGTTTGGAGAACATTTGAGGCTTTGAGGAACCTACAAACATGTCCTTGATTGGGGCTCCATTCATACTCAAGATGACTCAGAAGAACATTTATTGATGTGACTGTGACTATACAAGAGTATAATATTTAGACACCGGTTCAAGAAAGGAGAAAGAATAAGCACAGATTTAGACTTATTTTTTGTTCTTGTTAACACCTGAGGCTGGGCCCGAATTGATAGAGCATAAGATGGGACCTTATCACCCATCTCTAATACCTGGCATTATAGCTGGGCAAAAAAAATAGCCATATCCAGAAAGAAGATAGAATGCAGGACTTCTTGTGTCAATCCTTGAGTTCTTCTCTATGACATCAAACTATGACTTTACAAGGAATTTCCAATGATAAAGCTAACGGAAGAGTCAAATCTTAATTAGCTTAACACAACAACAGCCCTAAAGCGAGCTTTACATTCTCCCACGGACATTGTAGAACCCGGTGTTTCCCTTTATTGTCGTCTTAGAACTTTGCGGTTTCTAATGGAACTTGCGGACACCGCTGGATAAAAAGCATTAGCCCGATACACTGATAGCCCTTTGTTTCTACCCCCGGCATTTATTAATCTTACAGTTCTTATCATTAGAGTCCTATTGTGCTTATTGTTGGCAAAACAGCAGTGCCATGGCGTATTTAATCATTAAAAGCAGCGAAACAAACATGATCCTTTTAATTCTTGGATTAAAAATAGCAGTGGGGCACGCATCCCTTTAATCAATAACCCCGTCTATCTCTCTGTCTATTTAGTTTCTGGAGAATAATGAATATATTTCCCATCTGGACTGTTTAATTACCATATGGTTCTTCGTTGGCTGCTCGCGCTGCTCAGTGTGGAGTTCTATCATGAAAGAATAAAAGTGATAATGAGTAAAACTGTAGCAGGGAACTAAACGCTAACATAACTGAAGCTCATGGATATGATAAAGGCGATGGTGACCATTCCGGTCACCAAGGTTTGGTTAACATGTTATGCCGTTGTATCGCTTCAAAGATGGTAATGTAAAGGCGAGCATCACAAATGCTAGTAGAGGAAGGAGAGGCTTTAGAAAAATCTAACCCTTTTTGTAAGGTATTTTCTATTAGTTGCTTAAAGACATTGTGCTCCATGGCAGTCGTCGGGCTTTGATGAAGATAGCTGATTTCGGCTGTTAGAATGATACAGTTAGATACTTCTTTCCCCTGCCTATCCAAGGAGCAGTCCGTGAAGATATGGTAGCCCGGCAAAGTTTCTGAACTGCTCAATAGGGGTGAGCAAAGACATTCTCAACAAAAAAAAAGGTGTGTAATGTTTGGAAGTATAAAATGGAACTAATCATCTCACTGACGAGGCAGGAAAAAGCTGGGGTCAAGTCAGGGAGGGAGGAAAGCTAACCAGACCCCATATGGAACAAGAACTTACTTGAGCTCTATCGCCCCCGTGTGGTGGGTCCTTGAAGCTTCTTCTATGCATAGGTTGGGGTCTATATTTGGAGCTTTGACCGCTCATCGGCCTCTACTCATCTCCAGACCCAGATTGGCCATGTGGCACAACGGGCAAATGCCTTGCGGGCCGCTGACCCACAGCAGCACACACTCACCCAATCTGCCACTCTACCATATCTAGCAGTCAGTCACACTTACGTTATCAGGTGGCGGCCGGCTTTAAAGCTCCAGGGCTGCCTACTTATACCCAGTCTGCCCCTGCTCGTCTCTACTCATGATCTTCTAATACTATAACTGAAGTAAGCAGGGCTCTCAGCTCTTCAACATATTCTTTATTTCAACCACATCCCTTTCTCCTCTTTGGGAAGCACCCTGAGTCTCCTGATAACGACGTTCTGAGATGCCGCTGCTGAAATCAGACGTGGTGCTGACAGTAAGTGTTTGCCTAAAGTCGCGTGGAGTCGCAGGACTGCGCATGGAGATTACTGCGATGACAACACGAGAAAAAGTATTTCCTTTCCTAAAAGCTCTTCTGGCAGATGGATCACCTGGAAATAAAAGCAGCAAAAGGATGAACAATATAATTGATCTACATAAAGCATCCGAACTGAAACATTAAATAGAAACATACAATACATAATAAGAGCAGAGAGAAACGCCAAGGGTAACAGTGACATAAATTGTTTCCCTCTGTGTCTGTTTAACCCTCTCATCAGTCTTCGGTAGATGTTGTCTCTCATATGAGCCACAGAGGTCAAGAGGGCAACTTGTTTTCTGCTTGACTGCTCTGAAGAATGATGCTGGCCAACACTGGCCCACGCCAGGCTACAGCCTTGTTCATCTTATTTCATTCCAATACTGGATTCATGAGCCCGTTACAATGTTACCAGCGCTATGAAGACTCAGAAGGTCTATCTTTGCCCAACCTTAAACTCGATCTACTAGAAAGGTCCGTGTCCATGTGACTCCCGGAACTCCTTCTGTTGTTGGTTCAGTTGCAGGGATCCATAGGGTATGACATCATATCTACAAGATGAAGCTGGACTTCTACCACCATCCGCCTTCTTTGTTCCGCCAATCAAGAGGACGACCCAATGAAGCCAAACCGTCAACCGTTACATTAAGGCCATCTTTGTGAAATGTTTAGACTTATAGCCACTTATCCCTTTGGTTTATTCTTCCAGGTAGAAGAACATCTATATTTCTGGGGGGGAAAAAAGTATGTCCTGCTAAACTCTTGATTTGTGAGCGATGACATACGAGCTGATAATAAGCTTATACTGCACCCGCATAGTCATAAAAATGATTGCCCCATTATGGGTTGTGTCCAGTAAGCATTCTTTCCACGATATTATGATTTATACCTGCGTTCACAGTTAAATATTCCATTTTAATTCAGAGTTTCCTTGTTGGGATCTTAATGCGGAATGCAGTTTTCTTTGAGTTATGTATAATTTATAGAGAATGGTTTATAGTGTCACCGAGCTATTGCCATAACATAATATTTTAAAAATTGCACTTTCATTTATCTGCCGCTAATGGCTTGTTTGTGTGAAATGAAATGCTAGCAGGTGACTCGGTTTTAACATCTTTATTACGGATGACCTCACTATTGTGTTCCCAATAAAGAAAAAATATTACAAAACATTAACGCACTTTAAGTATTAAATTATTACTGATTTACAGTTGGGTCTCTAAATGAATTTGTGCGATTGCGGTAACGTTATTAACCATCAAAAATATAGCTGACAGCTCTGCCAATGGGGAGCGAGCTGTGGGGATGTAACTCGGAATGTAGAATCTATCGCTTTACTGATGAAACAAACAGAATTCTTGCATACATTGAGAAGATGAAAGGGAGCAGATAACGAGACAATATACACCGCAAGGTGACACATTTCTACTTTAACGGTTCTTATTACTAACCCCCTTTATGCTTAGAGACTTTTGTTTTTTAGACAAATGTTCTTCTATACACTGTCTGCTTCAAAACTAAAATATAACCTACTTATAGGAGAAGCCCCTTGGAAAAAATAACCCCCAGCGCTGTATACAGTAATATAACCCCCAGCGCTGTATACATAAATGACCCCCCCGGCGCAGTATACAGTAATATAACCCCCAGGGCTGTAGTAAGTAATATACCCGCAGCGTCTGTAGTACAGTAATAATAACGCGCCAGCGGTGTATACAGTAATAACCCGCCCAGGCGGTGTATACAGTTATATAACCCGGCCAGCGCTGTTCAGTAATAACCGCCCCCGCCGCGCGCGCTGTATACAGTAACTAACGCCCAGCGCTGTATACAGTAAATAACCCAAGCGGTGTATACAGTAATATAACCCCAGCGGTGGTATAGCAGTAATGACCCCCCCCCGGCGCTGTAATAACAGTAGTATAACCCCCAGCGCTGTATACAGTGAATACCCCAGCGGTGTATACAGTATATAACCCCCAGTGCTGTATACAGTAATATAACCGCCCAGCGCTGTATAAAGTAATATACCCCCCAGCACTGTATACAGTAAATAATACCGCCAGCACTGTGTACGAGTAAATAACCCAGCACTGGTAATATGCAGTAATATAGACCCCGACCTAGTAATACAGTAATATAAGCCCCCCCAGCACTATACAGTAATAAACCCCCCCCGGCGCTGTATACAGTAATATATATTTATATTTCATCAATTTAAGTTTAAGGCAGTAAAAAACAGTGATGTGGAGTCTGATATTCGGTGAATTGACAGGGTTATAAAGCAGGAAGGGCGGCCATTTTTGTTTTTTTATCATTTTGTTCTGCATTCCTATTGGTTTAAAGTAAGAACACAGCAGCTGACTCGTGTATCCATTGGTAATAAATCATTTTTCCCCAAGAGCCATAATAAAAAATAAATAAATACAATTTTTACCTTTGACATAAATGAGTTTTTCGAACAGCCTCTTCTATCATGGCTTTCATCCTCACTTTATACTGAAAACAAAATAGAATGTCAAACATTATTCCGGAAAAAAAATACGTTGACAGGATGTGCACTTAATTTTCACATCAAAATTATTTTTCTGGCAGCTTTTTATTGAAAAGAATCTTGAAAACAATTAAAAGGGATAATTAATAATATTTCATTGGAAGCCTGATAATTACCCTGGTGCTTGACACGCATGTAATGTTATAGATATTTATTAGTGAACTAACTGCTTGATATAATTTTAGCTCAATTCAAAATAAAAAAATAAATAAAAAAATTAAACAGAAAAACACCTTCCATTTATGGAAATCTTTTTGCATTGGGTATTTTGGACAATCAATTCAATCGCCTCTTACTTTCCTGCAAAATGTTAATTACAAAAATATTTATCAAATCATCAAAATGCTGGATATTAAAAAAAACAACCAAACAGAGCACAATATGCAGTATACACCATGCCTTATACATGAATGGTTACTGTAACAAGTTTAAATATGTAAATTAGACTTCAGCAACTGGAACATCAATGATTCAGATGCATTTTCATTTTGTTTTGGGTCCACTCATTTTCGAAAAATGTATTTTTTTAAACCTGCCCTTGAAGTGAAATTCGGAGAGCTTTTTCCATTCAGAAATTAAATTCGTGGTCACCCCCACATACACTCACACTCTCTTTTTCACCGCCTGCGTCTCTCACGCTCTCTCACACTCCATCTCCTAATGTCTTCTCTCTTCCTACGTCCGTGTCCCTCTCTCCTTTTCCCCATCTTCTTCTCTTGTCTCTTCTTGTTTTTCTTCTTTGTCTTCTTTCTTCTGTCTTCGTCGGCTTCTGTCTTCTATTCAGGCCTCCAGAACAATGCAGATGGATCCACGGAGATAGAGAAGTGTTTCTGCACCTCTCTTTCTCCGCGAACCTGTCTGCATTACTCTGGCCCCTTGGAGTACTTCCACAAAAGGGCGGAGCCACGGCGCACCCCGCAGGGGCAGGCTCTCCCTCGTTCCTCCAATTGGGGGAGAGGCTGTGCTCGGAGGCTCCACCCTTTTGCGAAAGCCCTCCGGGAGGTCTGGTCAACGGAGCTGAAACCAGCTAAACCTAACCAATTGTCACCAGGCAATCGATGTACATTTTCACCCGGAATCTTGCAATATTGAGTTACATGGCCTTCCAGGGATTCCAGTTGGCCAGATTTGGGAGAAACCTCGGAACATACATGTTTACAGAACACTCCAATTGACCAGATCTGGGTTAGTATTGAGTATAGTTAGTATCAAGGGGTATATAAAAATTAATTTAGTAATATGTGACTTAAATACCCCTCCGACACGGTGTGAGTGTAAGATATTGTGAAGGAGTATCTGCGGTGGTTTTTAAGCCCTATAAAATTCCAAAGAACGAGCTGTTTTCAGATAACACAGAGTCGCTAATGATGATAATGAGAGTGCTTCTGGATTCATATTTTTTTCATAAAATACATCACACTAAAACAAAATCAATGAGAAACATTAATTAGGCCTTTTTTATATGCCTTCTGTGCTGTTGTTTTTCTTTTGAGACGCGGCAGATGAAGAATCCGATACTTTATATTAAGCTTAAGTTGTTTGACATTTAAATGAGAGAATAAAGCGAAATACACTAACAAACACAGGGACACATTTTGACAGCTCTTTGTCGTGCACAAGGAGAAAAAAGGGTCCTGGCTGTGAGACGTTACTTTGAAGCCTGGGAAATTTGTAATGAAAAATTTAAGATACAAGAGAGGAAGAAAGAAGAGCTACTCATTGGCTCCTGCATATATTAACACTCGCAATTCAAACTAAAGGTTTTCTGTGTGTTTTCATAATTTTTACACTAATAAATAACATAGGGGGAGAAAAAAAATGGCTTTGATATCCGCAAATCAGATGTGTAGCTTGCATCCATTAATAAATATAAGGGACAATGCTAATCATTCTCTGTTCGCTAATGAGAAGGTCACTGCTCTTTAATTATCAGCGACATGAAACTAAAATAGTTCAAAGGCTTCGTGGATCAGGCTGTCTTTGGGCAGCACGGGAGACGCGTTTCCATCAGATGCACGCCACTCAAGCCCGAGTTATCCTTTGTTATCTCTAAATCATCGAGAGATTCATGTATCCATTCAAAGTACTGAATGTATTTGATTGCATTATTATTATTTTTTTAAATTATTATTATTAATAATATTTAAACACATTCATAAGGAAATTGTTATTTGTTTATTTTTAAAAATATCCTTTAATAATATGAATAAAGGAGAATGATCACATCTGGGATTAAATCACGACCAAATCTAGCTTTAAAAAGCCATCTATCGCTACAATCTATATTGTATATTTTTTTTAATTTACTTATTTAATGTTCCATTTTTAAAAGTTTTTTCAAATTTATAATCATCAATTCTGATATGAAATCTGTCTCCACCAAAGCCATAGCCGCAGGATTCATGCAAATTCCCCTCTATTTTCCATGATCCTGAATCCTCCTGACAGCCCGAGCAGGAAGTTGTAATCCGCTTCCTGTTCTCTCCCGTCAGCCTGATCAGGAAGTTGTAAGCCGCTTCCTGTTCTCTTCCCGCGTTGTTTTAGCGGACGGCGCAGGAGCCTCTAGCGCTAGAGATTGTTTCCAGTCGCGCAGGTCGCTCCGTACGCTATTATCACAGATATCTTCGGGGTGTGATATTTGAGGGTGATTTATACCCTGTGATGGGACATCAAGATGGCGGCTCCTGCATACAGCACAATGGGGGAATAATGGAGGGGATTTTTAAATCAATTCCACCATATGTAAGATGATACACAGTGGAATCACCTCCAGTGAAACAGGAAAAAAACTCCTAGGGCTATAACAACGTAGGTTCTTGTTATTGTTGCCCTCTTACCCTACCATGGGTCCTGATGGGTCCACTGGACAAAGCACCAAACTATGGCACCCTACTCCTTTTCCCTGTATTTGCATGACCTTTCCCTTCTGTTGCAGACAGAAGTCACATGCACAACAGACATTACTCTGTCCTCTTACGCTAAATGGGAAGGACATGTTGAGTGACATGCGATTCAGCCAACTGACTTTGTCCTGTGAAGCAGCCCTGCCAATCAGATGTGTCCATCGGTGGTTATCCCAATGGTTGCTTGGTTTAGTCCGAGCACTGCTGGTCCACGGTAATGGGAGGTCGAGTCCTTCTTTGGAGGGGGCAGCATTTCATTCTCAGCCCCAGGCAGCACAATGTCGGTGACCAACTCTTACACTGTGAATTACACATAAGGGTTAAAAAATCCCAAAACCCTAAATGAGTGTCTTAATTCTGGGCCAATGGATATTCCCTGGTGGGAGATGCTGCCCGTTAAAAATCGACCCAAAAAAACCTTAATCTCAGTACCAATTTGTAAGACAACGCAAGACTTTTATAACACTTATATTCTAAAAAGACATTTCCACCCTCAAATTATTTCAACTCAACAAATAAGCTGCAGGAAAATGTTAAATCTGATCAAGGTAGAAAGTTCTCTCAAGTGAAATACACAGCATAAAAAAATTACGCTTTGTAGCAATTAAGTTAATCAAAATAGATTTTTACATTTTCTGTTCGTCTCGTGTTTTTGATCCAGATATTTTGTAACACTTACATGAGGTTAGGGGAGGGGGGGGGTAGGAAAAAGCAAACTTCTTCTGACTCTTTTTTATTTACTAGAAATGTTCCATTATCATAAATATATAATGTCATTGACCATAAAGGGCTTAAGAAAAAAAAAAAAACTAGAAAAATAAATGCAAAAAAATATATATATTTCTGTCTTGGAAATAAATGGTAATCGGTTTCAAAGCACCATTGAACACAGTGTTCATTCACATCTTATTTCTTCGATTATTTTAAATAAATGTTCTATAAATGTAACATGTCTCTCCTAATTTGCAAATGATATGCAACATTTTTCAAAAACAGAGAAAAGTGTGAAATTTGAACATTAAGCATTTTTCCGTTAATGTACAGCTGCTCAATGACCTGTAAAGAATTAGTGAATCGTCGGAATTATCAGAATGAAAAATCGGACTAATTTTGGTTCCAATTTAAAAGTCCTCCGAACGGAATCGGAGCTTTAGAAAATGTACTTTTTTTTTTTAGCATTAGTCTGTCTGAATGTACTCGTCGGATGTGTTAAAAATGGATCGAGAAATTGTAACAAGTATTACGATATCCATATTTTCGCTGTTATAACTACACAGTCTTCACAGTCTCTCAACTTTTATTGAAACAGCTGTTATTTTATCTAATCATTGTGTTTGAAAGGGGGGGGGGCAGTCTTCCTGCTAAAAAGCAATTATAATCATACTATTTTACGAGAAAAAAAAAAACAGTTTTAGTTAAGAAACACAAGCAAGCCGGAAAAACCAAAAACCAAACCAAAATGGCTGTTGTTTTTAACTTGGTCAAAAAAGGAGAAGCGTCTGGTATTCTTCACTCAATCACGTTTTATGTTTTCTCATGTGCGTACGTTGAAAAATTTTTGAAAGCATTGATAACTTTGAAAATAAATAATCCTGGCGGAATGTATGTATTTAAAGCCCCGTGTATCTAAACATTCTAAACACGTGTATTCATAATGACGACACGCAGGAAGCTTACACATGAATTATATGAAATATACCAAAGTTAATACGTTTGCAGTCAACTTGGGCGCCATTTTTTTCTTTGAAATGGCTTCAGAACCAGTATCTTTAATCAACTTCCTGTCCTGAAGTTCTCTCCCTGCCTCTTAAACCCTTGCAAAGACAGCGTGAACCAATCGGCATCAATCAGCAACTTAACAGCAGGGTGATAACCTAACTGCCAGATATCTTCACGCAGATCCCATGTAGAATATTTCAAGATGGCCGCTCCCGTGCGACATACATTAGGTGAATTTTAATGCCTATCAATTGCTTATTTTAATCTCCGAACGAGATTATTTACGTCTATTTGGGGTATAAAATTGTAAAATGTAAGATTTTGGAAAAGTGACGGATCGCATTTTTATTAACCCTTCGGACTCTTTCACCTTTCTCAGCCGTTGGTTGTCGAAAATATGTTGGGAATCTGGAAGATAAAATGTATCAAACTTTGAGTTGCGCATTCCCACCCCCAAGATATTTTATTTTGAATACACAAATGAATATGCAAATAGCCGCCTCCATTTGTTTGATTACCCGCACAACTTCGCCGCTACCTCCTGCGCATTTTTATCGAGTACATAAATGTCATATCAGTTAAGCTAAGTTCTCGCCTTTTCCCGAAACAATAAAGCTAAATTTGCGGTATGCACCGGCGTTACTAACAGCCATAAACAAACGGATTTAAAATCCCTTCCTTTTCTTAAAAAAAAATAAAAATAAAAATGTATTAATGGCAGCCTGTATCACATTGTTTATGCTCCGCAATTTGAAGGAAGCATGTGGCTTTCACAGGTAGTTAACAAAAGATTATGGTCGTGCCGACAATATATGCGGGCTCCGTCGGAATCTGAAAACCTTTATTTCAGTAACCATTAAACAATCGTAGGAAATTATTACATATGTTTTGCATTTCTTCCAAGAAATCTTTATTCCTCGTTAACCTTGTAGTGCATCACAAGTGGAGACTTTTATTGTTACGTTCCTGGTGTTTAAAATGGCTAGAAAAAAAAAAAAAAAAAATAATAAAAAACTCAATTGTTTGGGAGGGGGGGGTATATTTAAATTGCAGGGGTAAAAACCTACCATTAAGGGAGACGTACACGGAACGCGTGGCAGTGGCTCTTAAAAGTTTTTTTTTATTCTTTAATACGGTACTGGGTAATTTTAACGAGTTCATGTCACTTTTTAACCAATCATTTTTGTAATCATTTATTAACAAACATTAAAAATGTAAATTTTTTTAAGAATTCCAATAGAGTCCAAAATGTTGGCAAATAAGTATTTTTGTGTAAAATGCGGTGCTTTATAGATAGTATATATTATTTATTATTTATAGTTTATATTATTTATATAATTATTTATAGTGACAGCAGTGTGAGTCTTTATAGTTTAATGAACATATTATATAAAAGTCTATATTATTATATATTTTATTTTAGACTTTTACACTAACCTTTACTTTTATGCAGACTGAGTTTGTGTGTCCGTATGTAAGAGCTCCATCGCTCGGAGCAAATATCATGGAATCCAAAGGTTTTTTCTTCTGATTGATATACAAATGTATCAATAAACGTATGAATAAATGTATCAATAAATGTATCAATAAATGTATCGATTCGCCCCAGGAATATCCATCATGTTTCCTTTTTCCTTCCTCCCCTCCTATGCCCAGCTATGGCATGTAATGAGACACGTTTCACCCAAACAGATTAATACCCTTATGGGCTCCAATGTGTGTACGTGTGCTAAGTGTGTGCGCACACAACTGTAATGTGTAGCTACTGCTATGTAGATAATGGCAGTGTAGCGACAGATTACCCCATTAGTGCACTGGATCCCCCGGAGCTCAGGGGCCCCTAGGCAGGTGCCTAGTGTCTCTGATGGACGACTTGCCGCTGCACCCACATCTTAATGAAAAGCCTTGTTAGCAGCCCTGGCACTTTAAGGCCAACAGCCTCCTGATGACAAAGATGAACCCAGTGGCTGCACCGCGGGAGAAACAAATCTGCCACTGGAGCAGAAGATTGGGTGGGTATGGGGGGCAAATGGCCAATAGCCCACCAGGCATATGCCCGGTGTGAAAAATGGCCAGTCCGGTTGTGCTTGTTGGTGTCCATATCCTAACACTAGGCTAGAGCCAATACCTGCTCAGATAGATAATGGATGGATAGATAGATAGATAGATAGATAGATAGATAGATAGATAGATGGAGATGGATGGATGGATAGATAGATAGATAGATAGATAGATAGATAGATAGATAGATAGATATATCGTAATGATAGATAGAGAGATAGATAGATGATAGGATAGATGATAGATGATAGATAGATAGATAGATAGATGATAGATAGATAGGATAGATAGATAGATAGATAGATAGATAGATAGATAGATAGATGATAGATAGATAGATGATAGATAGATAATAGATAGATAGGTAGATAGATAGATAGATAGATAGATAGATATTGACCTGGATCTGCACCTTTCTTCTTATTTATATATATAATACATCTACGCTAAATTAAGCTGATCCTTCTCAAGAAGATTCCAAGAGCTTTGCATAAAATACACGCATTCAATCCCGTGTAATGAAGGCAAATTAGCTTATAATATAATAGATGACACATTTTTAATGACAAATCCAGAGATATTATGGGAAAAATACACCTCGGGGGTTCAGTGACTGTTTGTTAAATGAAATGTGTAAATTAAGTTTGGGATATTTTGGAGTGAAATATCACATTCCATTGTATGAAAGCTTGGATAAAACCAACAAGTCTGTGTATTTATGATCATTTACATATAGGTATGCAAATTTGAAAGTATAATTATATATCAGCTCTCCGTGGCATGTTTGCACCGTGTCATCACCTACTTGCACTAAAAGCAAAAAAAATATCTGTCTTCTGGTGTCAGAATAGACAAGGATTTCTCTTGTGTCTCTTGATACAACAAGCTATCTATTTTACACTGAAAAGACAAAAATGGTGCGAAATTAGCACCATCTGGTCCGAGCCGTTTAAGCTTGCATTTTTTTTTTATCCCTTTTAGTTCATTTTGATTCCAGCTTCTTTTTCAACAAATAAAATATACAAAGTTTGAGGAATTAAATCATTTTTTTCCCCCAGAAATTCTGAAAAAAAATGCTCACCCAGTGAAGTAAGTTTTTTAGGGGATGCGAGGGAATTGTTGGGATCCGTTGATGCATCATTGATCGGCAGGTCCCACCAGGCTATCAACCTGTTAAGTAAATTCACCTGGATTGAGGTCCTCAGCATGTATTGACCATAGCGCATGGGGACGTGTATTAAGTTCAGATTTGGGCAGTATACTGCAGATCATATATGCCCACAGCGTGTAAGCCCAAAATCACATGTGAGACAGAAAGAGGGAACCTGGTGTCTGCCTTAGCCATGGTCAAGTTTAGGTCTTAGATGACCATTAGCACAAAGAGAGTTGTTGTCCCTTCTGTCTTCTAGTCTAAACAAGTGAGAAATAGCTAGAAAGTTAGTAGAATGTGTTTGTGGGTGTAAAACCTGGGAAATGGAGAGAATCTGACCAGGTGTGAATGAGACTATGGTGTCCGTGCACCAACTTGGCCCAACTTGGCACTCTGTTGAACGTCTTTGCCTCTTGGTTTGGTGACTTCAGCCTCGACACCACAAAAGCTCAGACTTCAGGAGAATCGTCAATAGACTGAAATAGTATCTTCTGCAAAAATCCTAAAAATGTGCATGGTTATGGACCAAGGTTCACCTATTGAGCGTGGCTAAATCCTGAAGAAACGGGCCGTAGAAGTTTGGCTTCGAGTGGTCAGACTCATGGGCTTCATGATGACTAGTGACCTGAAAAAAATTAAACCCATTTAATGGCTCCTTCAGTTTCAATCCAGCATTTATTTGTTGTGAAAAACGCACAACCAAAATGACAAATTGCCAAAAAATGTTGGTTATCGTTGAAGCCACCATGCCACTCGATACAACGTCTTCATTATATATGTAAACGGTTTAGGCGTCTCCGTGTTGTTGCTTTGTTTTCAAGCCCCAAAGACCAGACTGACTACATACAGACATTCTACAATATTCAAGCCTCTCATCCCCGTATTAATCAATCTACATATTCAAATGAAGACGTTACTTTCAGAGAATCCCCGGCGGATGAAGTAGGTTGGTTTCACGTAAATTATACCCAAATGTTTGTAGATCATCAGCGTACCGTAAATACTTCACAGGTGTTCAAATTGGCCTCCTCCACTTTGGAGAAGAAGAAGAAGAAAGCATCTCACGTTCGCTTCTTATATTTTAAAAAGAGCAGTAAAGGCTCGTGAAACTTGGCCAATAAACACTTTATATTCCTATCCAAATATTTTAATATATTTTTCAAAAAAAAACCCAAAATAAACTTATTTTATCGTTTCTTCAGATTTATCAATGCAACAAATTATAATACCCTCAAAGCTTTCAAAAGCAAACTTTTGGGTTTTTTTTGCTGTTTTATACCATTGTTAAGTCAAAACTGAGTCTTAAATAATAAGAAAATGCTAAATAAATGAAATCAATATAAATGAAATATTGCTGAAAACATCATAATCCCCTCCATCCACGCAGAAGGAGATAAAAAACAACAATTATTTTTTCACTTAAATATAGGTGAGTTTTTCATTTTATATTAGAAATTATATTGTATTCTGTATATATTTTACTTTCACAGAAATCCCCAAATCTTAACATCCTGAATTGCGGTTATTCGCAGATTCTTGAACAATATTAGAACAATATTTGGGTATACATCATTATGTATAAGAAAGATCTCACTTTAGGCGTTCTACTTCAGCCAAGGAATTAGATATTTCTTGTTTTTTGTTACATTTTGAAAAATATGAAATCAAAGCAAAGGTTTATTTATTACAATCCACACGTGAAACGCATTCTTTTTCAAAAATATTTACTTTTGAATTAAAAAAAAACCAACTTCCGAGGCCCTTCTGGTTCATCGATGACACCTCCGACGGAGCAGATCCAAAAGATATAACGTGGGATTCGCATTCTAAATAGAATGTGAGCGGGGGATGGGCTACTGCCCATTCATCTACATCAACCTATGTTCTTCATGCCACACTAAACCCTGATTACTTAGGAAGTTTTAATAGAAACTAATTAGCCGACATCTTTAGCCGGGGCAGACTGACATGATCAAATAGCTGTCACCCAGGAGCTGATACAATGTTCCCATTCGATATCCTCCCCACCCCCATATCACGCTGCATGTGTCTAGTGCCTGGAGCATACATGTCAAATTAAAGAGGTGCTTAGGCACCTGATATTTAATTAGTACTTCACGCCGCAGACAACCAAAGAACACGGACGGGAATTCACCGTAGGACAAGCTGGAGAAGAATATTGTTTCTGGCAGGTTTCAAAATGTAAATAAAATATGAATGGAACGCGAGGCTCGACTGTAATCGACTCAGATGATCACCACGGTTACCCTTTGGCTCTAGAACACTATTGTGTGTGAAATTAACCATAACAATCAATTTATAATCGGTGACATGTCTGAAGTGTGCCTTTCCAGCATCATTCACCGGAAGTTTTTTTTAAACGACTGGTTTATGCGACTGGAAACAATTTATCACTCAATGCTGTTTTAGAGTGAAAAGATGTCTTTTTTAGAAGGGGATGAATTAACCCCCCCCCCCCGAAGATAGAACGAGTAAAAAAAAGTAAAACAACAACAAAAAAAACAAACATATTTATGAGAATCATTCTGGAGCTACAAACATGTTTTTAAGTCAAGTCAAACAAGTTAATTGAAATTGAACAAATAATGCTATTTCTAAAATATCCCTTTTCTTGCTCCCAAAAATATAATTCACTAGTTTTTCTTCCTCTAATTTTACCTTTGTGATTTGCCATTCTTTTTTAGAATAATTTTCTAATCTTTTTTTTTATAATGTCTTGTAGAATAAAAAAATTGCAACTTTACTCAAAAGTTTCGCTATACACCTAGGGGCAGAGGCAAATAGGTGACTAATCCCCAGGGAGCTGACATCTTTGCCCCTACAGCCAGATGTATTCCTATGCCCCCCCCCCAAAAAAAAGAAACAGGTAAAACTGCAGAGAAGGTCTTAGATCTTCATTACCACACATATGTAGACTTCTCAGGTTCCTGGGCTATGATGTCATAACCCATTGGCTCATAGGCTACGTGATGTACCTGGACAGATGTGGCACATAAGGATCAGTTTTGCGGAACTGGTGTCCATGATCCAGTGCTGGACCAAAATAGGTACCTGTCCCCAAACACCTCCGACCACATCCAGGCAGGTGAACAGGGTATGAGGGGAGGCATACTGCCCCTGAGCCATGGAGCATAATGGATTGTAAGCTCACAAGAACAGGACCCTCTTCTGCTCTGCTCTTGAAGGTAAATAAAGGCTCCAGGCACTCAAGAGTTCCACTGCTCTTATGTCTTAACACATGTTTATCATATTGTCAATTTTGTATCATGTCAATTAAATGTTCATTTTCACTCTTCCTGTTGGAACAGCGCTATGGAAAATGCTGGTGTTCTATAAACAAATACGATGTAACCTGTCCATTAAATCGTTACTGTATTATTATTATTTATGTGATTTAAATGTTGAGATATCGTATAATCCATTATCATGTTGAATATATTTCGGAAAGGCTGTGAGAATAAAATTATACATACTTTTCCCAAAACCTACTATGTTTGCCAGCATTACATTTCTGCAGCTGCCGTTGACCCGAATCGTCTTGGTTCCAAATGACTTATAGATTATTATGAAGACCAGCTCTCTCTCTCTCACTCATATCCGAGTCAAGTGCTTGAATTCAGTTTGCCTCTAGAGCTGTCGCAAATTGGTTACAATAATTAGGGATCTAGGCTTGCCCTTCTTCACTTTGACTTCTTCTCTCGAGTGGGTGACGTCGTAGGCTCTCATGGAAAGAATTATGCAAATGGCGCACCAGCTGCTACGCGCCTTCGTATGTTCTGTTGGGCAAGACAACTGATTACCATACTGTTTTTTGGGGGGACGATCAGTGCTATAGGTTACCTTTCGCTTTCCAGACACAAAAAAGCTAATAAACAAAGATAATTGGATGACGACTTCTCTTTAACCAGAGCTTTGTGGGTTCGAGAATTCGATTTCGATTATAGAACGTTTAAGAAACATTGTTGCAATTAGATGTTTTTTATGCTCCGACGCCTTTGACGCATCGCATTCTAGGTCAACCCCGCGTCTCCTTCATAAACCGTATCCCTCACCATTTTAATCTTCAGCTTTTCCTAAAGCCACAGGTTTTATTTTATTTTTATTTATTTTTTTAAAAACTAACTGGTAAAACCATGCGGATTAAGCCTGGCTGTCAAAGGCAATGTTTATGAGGAAAAACAAAACACTTGTTTACACAGCGCAGCCATGAGAGGTTCCATTCTACGTAGACCGGGACGCCTGCCAAACGTTTTGAGGGTTCTTTTCACAAGCTGTGCAGTTTTATAAATATAAAGGCAGTCTTATTAAGCCTTTTACTGGCTGACTGTGCAATTAGTATTGCAGGTAGTTGGATTCTTTATTTAAAGTTGAGTGGTCCAGAAAAAAAAAAAACACAACTCTCAGCCTCCAGGCACCTGCGCGGATTATAAAAGATCTCAGTTGGCTAATTCTGTTGTGGACTTCTCCATTATGAGACGAGTACAAGGCGCACTCCACCGGCCTCCTTCACGACGCCAACCGAAACGCACAGCGGCTCTGAGATATTTTGCCGAATTAGAAATTGCAGAGATGATAGCGGAAATTATATTTTCCAAAATTCAAACCCTCTGTATTACAAGGAATCGATAAACAACGAGGACTTCTTTTTATGATTCGTAACCGACGGCGACGATGAACAACAATTGCGATGGTTAAAAAGTCTTCCTGAGGAGGTCTAATTTTCCGTGGGGTTTTTTTGTAGACGCGGTTTAGTTCATGAAGAACTCATTTGTGCTAAAATGACTTAGAACACCTTCTCCTTTATGAAGAGCCTCGAGATGTTCTGTTCCTTTGCAAGAACGTTTAGCTCCTTCCAGTTAATGTTTTGTCGAGGCAGCCCTGGTGCTTCAAGTCAATTGACCACCCGATGCCGTAAGTGCCGCCGACGGCTGGATAGGTGCGTTTTTATGTTCACGTAGCTCATGGACGGGCATATCCAGATGTTGGTCTCGTGGGTCTGCGCGTTTAGTCTGTGGTGCTGTTGGACACGTCCCCACCAGGCATTTGCCGGGTCTACCCGATGGCCAGTCTAGGCCCGACCTCCTTCTTCATGCAGAACCTTATAGAAACAAAATTCTACAAACACTTTGTATCAAAAATCAGCTAAATCTCAGAAGGAAAGGTTGGGAGAATAAAACGAGCCGATGACTGACTGGGTCCACCTCCTAAAAACATCCAGGAGTTTATATCCAAAGCCCATGAAGACAAAGTCCCCGATCAACGTCCCAAACGGAAACGGGCAAAGGTGGTGCCGGTGTCACCGCTCTCCAAAATATTACTGAAAAGCCATTCATTTAAAGTTTCAAAACTCAAAAAGTTGGCATTTACCAGTATTTTAACTTAAATAAAAAATATTAAATAATGCATACATTTTGCACATTTGTTGTTTTTTTCAGATGTTTTTACATAAATATCAAGCCAATCATCATCTCGACTCACGTTTTCTGACATGAAATAGCTGCCTTTAGGCAAAGCGTTTGTTCAAAATATTTTCACATTTAAATATAAAAAAAATCTATTTTTAAAAATCACAAAAAAAAAATCACTTACAAGCACACAATACCCAACATTTACACCCGCAACTGTATCAAAATAGTGACATTATTGGATTTGCAGAACCTTGAGATTCCAAATGTTACTAATATTCTTTTTAAGCAAATGTTTTATGTTAGACGCAAACAAATCAACTCCAAACCCCCTTCTCTCTACATTTGATTTTTGACTAATGCCCCATCTACTGGCTTCTTATTAAACACCACTGATAATTTTGGGGTAGGAAACTCTAATAAATTGCAAATAAACAATTACAATAACACAACATATATTTACCGAGGCAATCAGCGGCGTGGATTGTCATTCTGAATACTGGGAGTTGTGGGCGCATGGCTTCAGGCAACAATTAGGATGTATATTATTATGTTAAATGCGTCCAAAAGCCGGCTTTGGAAATGTAATTAAAGAAACTGTTGTTTGAATAATTACATTAAAAAACAGACGCGGATCGCAAATTCTCTATTTGTAAAGGAGAAATTTTAGAAAGGTTTTTGGACAAAATACATTATGTTTTATGGATACCGATTATGTACGATCTAGATAACCGAGGCACGTCTATAAGAATCTGGAAAGTAATCTAAAACGGTGATTTTCCCAGAAACGAACCCGAAATCCGCTTCTGTACAATATATTTAAAAAATACTTATAGGAGTTGTATAGACTTATAGGAATCCTATGCCAATAGTATTTAAAGGGTGATACTCTAACCTGTAATTGATATCCTATATATAATTTACATGCATCATATTTACATGTTATATAGAAGCAAATATTATCTATCAATATTAGATTGTAAGCCTGCGAGCCGAGCCCTCTTCACCTAATGTATCGGGCCGTCTGAGTCCGTCAGCTCTCGATTTGTCAGTCCCTTTGAACGTACGGACTTTTAGAATCACTGCGGGAATTGTTAGCGCTATAGAAATAAAAGGTAATATTAATAATATATGATGGCCGGAAAATCTAAATGTATAAGAAATGTATATTTATATTTTTAGCGAAAGATCCTCTATTGTAAGTAAAGCTACATATAAAAAAAATAACTATTTGTACGTGTGTGTTGGACCTGAGATAGAAAATTACTGGGAAAATGTAAGAAAAAAGGTGGAAATCGTCACTTTCTAGGATATCGATGGTAGTTTGGTGCCACCTTATGACAAATGCAAAAAGTACACAGAAACAGAAATTGAGTATATTTGCCGTTGATTATAATTTCTGAAATAGTTCAGTTCTTTTCCTTTTTTTCATGTTTTTTAGTAATTAATAATGAAGTCATGGTGTGTTCTGAGTATTCAGCAATCACCCCCATTACTTGACCTAAAATAATTTCCCCCTGTCAGTTTTAGCCAAGGTAAACATCGCCATTTTTGCCTTTTTTTTTTTTTTACCATTTCCCAGAGTTTGTTTCCAAAAGAAATTGGAAATTTAGAGACTCAATAATTATTATTTATCTTTAACAAGTTTAATTAATTAGCTTTACATTGTCTACCTTTCAACTTGCGTGGCATAAAAGTGATGGTAAATATGGCGGCATCAAAGGAGGTTTATGAGCGAGACGTCCCGAGGCTGATGATAATGGAAATATTTCATGGACGTTAAAGGTTGGTGGCCCCAAAGCCAACGCATATTATTAGCTGCTAATAGTTTTTTATTTTAATTGTTAATTAATGAGAAAACTAGATTTCTGGTCTTGTAAAGAAATGTATTTTTCTCCTATCCCGGTTATCACAAAAAAACCCACTTTAATTCACTCCGGATAGAAGAAAATAATGATTAACCCCCAAGTCACAAGGTTTTTACTTCCATCTCAAAGGGAATCTCAGGGTTAATGGGCAGATTCTCTGTTTTAGCCCAATCTCAAGGTGATGAGGTGATTGGGCCAATTCTTAGGGTTTTTACCCCAAACTCAGGATGTCAGAGTGAATGGGCTGATTATCAGCATCTAGTCTCAATTGTTTTCTATGGAGAGACAAATAAGGATTTATTATTTTATTAATTTAATGGTTTTTTCATTACCAGATTAGAAAACAATAGAAACAATGCTAACAATTAGTTATAGCGCGACGAGGATAAGTCAGCCCGTTTTTAAAGACTAATAAAAAAAATGAAAAGTTTTGGGGTTTAGCTGCACGTAATACGCGGTTTGTGGCCGATGAGGAATAATATCGACGCGACGAACGGTTTGCTATTAATCTGCATTTACTAAACCGAGCATGACGGCATCTCCTGCCGGTACAAGTCGACTAATACTAATCCCGTTATTATCTGGTAATGTTCAACTGTAGCCATGGGATGAGCGCTGATGCGTTAAAAGACGTTAAAAGTAACTCTAACAACTCAACTGTAGAAGCCTACAACCTGCCGGCAGATCGGCCCCATTCGGCCCCCGTCTAGTTGCCCGTTTCTCCTGTAAAGACTCAAACCTTAATCAGTCGTCGGTCTCGTCTTAGATTCAGGAGCCGTATGTCTATCCCATGCATGTTTAATACCCTCGCTGTATTAATCTGCATTAACAGTAATATAGTTACAATAAGATCCATGGAAGGTTCCGGATTATCCTACAGAAGCCGAGGGAGAGGCCCAAGCAGCTTGCACACCTGGACTCATCTTTCTAATTAATGGAGTCATTAAGAGGAGCTGACACAGCTTTAGATCCAAGTGCATTCATTGCCTGAAACTTTCTATATCGTTACATATCGCTACATCTCGCTATCTCCCGTCTCCTCTCCTCCACCCAAACGCAGGCTTCCTGGACCAACCAACGGCAATCAGCAACTTAACCGCACAGGAGAGATAACGTAATGGGGGGGGGGTGATCACGAGAACAAGAAGTTAGGACGGCTGCTCCCGTGGGATACACATTAGGTGGGGTTTTAAGATATTTATATCTTATTTCAATGTGTGGGGTCTTTTTTGGGCTGAAAAAAACATTATTAAGAGATGTTGTTTGTTACCAATGTCGTAGTAATAAGTCCTAAAATCTGATAATACTGAGTATCTTATTGTTTCCTTCTCTTTGGCCGATCTCCTTCGCTCTTTCTTGTAACATTTGAAACAACGAACACGAGCCGGAAATCTTGCATCCGCCCTTTGACGTCGCTCTTCTCTTCAGATTAGAAATGATTTCCAGAGATCTCTGTTTAAAAATTAATTTTTGTCTCTCCCCGCACGAGATGCACGCCGGCTCCCCGAATTCACAGCCGCCGGGGCGATTAACATCCGGAGCCGATAGCGAGTTCCTAATAATCAGAGCCGACGCGGCCGGTCCCGCCGGTCACAACAAAGATCTGCCTTCTAAGAGTTGGCTGTTGGTTTATAAAATCCGATTGTTAAACTTTAATGATTAAGACTTTTCCATCTTAATAAAGAGAAGCAGGAATTATTTTTCTTTTACTTCAGAACATCAACCCAATTATATCCCGTTTCTCACAAAGTCAGAGAAAGACCGGGTTTGAGGATATAATATTTTCTTCTTTAGCACATCTTTGTGTGTCTCGTCCGTTGCTTTTATCCGGGACTCAAATAAAGAGGATCTATCACCACTTTTTTATTACTGGCATCAGTTTTCAAAAATAGTGCACTGTTTTCTTTTTTTTTTACCGCAGTTGTAGCTTTTGCCCCATAATATAAAGTTTTCAGGCAGCTGCTTATCAGCCGTTTGTATGATTCTCGCTCTGTTATCTGATCCCCGATCTACTAAACCCCCCGACTCCTTATCATACTGACTGTGGGGGGACAATAGAATGACTCGGTCTCAATCACCCAGCCGGACTCTCTGACTAATGAAAGTCTATGGATGAATGGACTTCATTAGCATTGCATCGCATAGCTCAATGTGGTGTTTGAGCCAGGAAAGTCCCCCAAGATATCACATGACTGACAGCAATGGTGGCTCCAGGATAAAGGGGGTTTATTGGGGCAAAATGAGATAAAACCAGGTTTTTGCTGTATTCAGTAGTGTATTTTTTTCCATGGGGCTTCCTCTTTAAATAGCATTCTAAGTGTTGAGTTGAATTCATTATCTATTTCCATGTATAGTTTGCATTCATGAATACTTATCACATGCATGCGCGGTATATAATATGCAGTAACAGGTACTCTCGGCTTGCAGAAATCATCTTTCTCCCGCAGGTAAAATTTGCGGGCTGCGTTAGCATCCAGCCTCACAAACGGCAGGTGTCAGATCCGGGGGGAACTCTCCGCTTAAAGAGAGAACATCTGCATGATTATTTTTTTTAAACTTTTTTTTGGGGGGGTTAAAAGGTTCCTATATCTAATAAATTCTATACGCAGCAAATAGAATTAAAAATTCTTAAATAAAAAAAAAAACTTAAAGGTTTTCCAATATGTTCTAAATACGGAATAGACAAAGTACATTTAATGTTTCCCCTGCAAGCAAATTCAGATGATTTAGAAGCAATTTCTAAGAGGAGCTGTAGTAGATTTTTGCAAATGGATGTCAAAAATCCATGCTTTATGATTTTTTTTATTATTATTTTTTAAAAGAATTTAATGGTTGTATTCTATTTTTTGCCTTTTTCTTACAGCTCGGCTGAATTCACAGAACCTCGCCTATGTCCGGTGGTTCATTTACTTTAAGCAGAATTTTTTTTTTAATCAAATATAAGTTCAGGCAATAAAACGGTTATTAATAGAATATTTTTTTTTTTAAGAAAATTTAGAATTTGACCCTTTTTGTGCTGAGATTTAGACCTAAAGTTGTTTTTTTTTATTATTATTTTGTTTATTTTTAGCCAACTTCTTTTTCGGACCGTGTGAAAGCCACCGAGGGAACGTATCGTTTGACTTAATGAGGGATGGTAAAGAATGAAATTAATAGACTCGTTCTCTGGGAAACTTAAACCTTAAAAGGGATTTCTCTGCTGGGGGGGATAAAACGCGATCCTCTGACTGTGAACAAACCGGTAAATTATTAACTACAAGCTTCTATCCAGATGCTTCCAGATTATATCAATAAGTCCTCAACACTTACTCTACCTGGTTATTTTCTACCGGCTGCTGCCTTAAAAACAAAAATCTCTAATGGCCACCGGTATGGATTTGCCGAAGGAGAGGAAATTGTCGACCAGAAAAGTAGAGGACACCATGGCTCTTCGGTGGGCGAGGGTCGTGAACCGCGGGGAGGAGAAAAAGACCAAAGAGACAATTAAAGTTTTTGAAAGATCTGCCAAAATCTGCCGCTCGGACCTGAAGAGAGAAATAAAAGAACTCAAGAACTTCTTGGTAAAAGTCAATGTATCCACCGGTTACTTTGAAAAGACCGGCTGATGCGTCTTCACTCGGGCGCCGAGAAGCAACATCTGAACTCTCTCGGAATCGATCAGGAGTGGAAATGGCATTTTTATAGACATGGTTGCGCAAGGGAATCTTTTCCTGGCCATGACATCACGTTGGATGTACAAATTATATGCTGAGTGATGTCATAGAAGGGACCGTGGGAGCTTCCAATCTCACCAAGTTAAATGTATTCCGTAAAATGATTATTTTATACAATGTATCTTTATTTCACATTAGAATATCAATTGTTAATGTATCACAGAATTGCAAAAGAAACGGACATCTCCCCCCCTCTACCCAATTTAACAAACATAACAACAATTATTCAAAGAAATATTTATGCACCGGTTTCATTACTGCTAAAGTAGGAGAATTTTGGGGGAAAATTTGCATAATATTAAAAAAAAGCTTAATATTTACAAAAAGAATACAATTGATACCTGATTTCATTTAAAAAAAAATCAATGATTGATTTGAAATCTCTTTAAAAAATGCCAAACAAACTCGCATTTACCAAACTCACACAACCTTTTTTTTTTTTTAGTACAGTCTACGGTTTGGTCGAAAAAAACATCCGCAGTTCAATGGAATTTTAAATTGCGGCCACCGTCCCGTAAATAATTCATGGTGTTCTGTCTGTTAATACCGGGTCGCGTTTCTGCTCGTTACTTTAGAGAATTTTATATACTCTGTATAACTTTTTTCTCCATGAATTTACCCAAACTATGAATATATAACTTTTTTTCTTGTAGTTTTGGTGTGTTTTTTTAATTTTTTTTTGGCAACCTTGTAATTGGTGGTTATTAACATATCTTTTGGTTCTGCATATTCTTCTTTTTTTATCAGCTTGACCTAAATAAATCCATAATTTGTCTTGAAAGCTGTATTTAATTCTTTAACGCTCAGGCAATCGGTAAAATATTATCTATTGATGGTTATTAATAATGCGTGCGTCCATGAAGTCGACCCAAAGTGTCAGCAAAATCATTCTGTATCAACCTAAACTTGACATAAAAGGTTTCATGTTCAACATTGATACAATTACAAGATTAACCCCTTAATGACAAAGCCTGGACATGTACGGGCTCAAAATGCATTGTTTTCAATGGGTTTAGGGAACGCCCATTGTCCTTAAGGGGTTAAGTGGAATATCATTGTTATCTAACGTCCTCTAACGTGTCTGAAAGTACGAGCGACGCTGCTGATGTTCAATACAAATGTTTTATTGGACAAATTTCCTTGAATTGCTCAGAGTTACTATGTAACCATGTGTTTAGTAATATCATTAAAAAAAACCAAGCCATTCCATACAAATAAATGTATATTCCATATAATGAAACAAAATAACTTTATAATTCTTAAGATATTGCATATATATATGAATGGCACTCTGAAATAAAGATATGTAAGTGATATTAAATGTCTTATAAAAAGAGTTCTGGGCATTTAAATGTTTCCAGATTAATCCCGTTAAAAAGTTTCAATTAACAAAAATGTTTTCCCTTACAAAAAAAAAAAAGCACAAACAATGCTTTGGATCTTTATAAATATTGCCATAATTTAGTCATATTTCCTGTAACTTTGGGGGTTTTTTTGGTAAATTTACTGAAATGTTTCTTTATGGCTATACAAAGCTCTCCTCCATGTTTGAGCAAAGTAAAAATGAATCTACAAGGCGAGGCTTCACCAACTGCTCAAAATCCGATTCTTCCAAGTCTTCGGGGCTCGTGATCGCCAACCTCCGCAGAGCAGCCTGAGACAAAACACACACCATTGGGTTATTTTTGGTCTATAGTAAGTTTATACATTGAAATATAACTTTATTCAGCTTTAAAGTGGCCTGAAAATATTTTTTTAAAATATTTTTTAAAAATATTTTTAAAAAAAATACAGAAAAGCTAAGTTTGAAATTATAATTATTTTTTTCGAGTTTCTCTTTAAATGTAGATAAGTAAGGCATACGCATACCAGACAAGCCACGAGAACGGCGTCGCTGTTATGTCTCTCTTCTGGGAATCGACAGAGTTCAATAAGACGAGGGATACCTGGAGATGGAGATAATGCACAAAATCGATAAAAGATAATAATGAATGTAACTTATTAAAAAGGGGATTCTGTAAATGCAATATCTTTCATAGATGTGATAAATTCTAATAAATGCCATGAAAAAGATTTGTATGTTATTAATTCGTTTATAAATAATAAGAAAATAAGAAAAGAAAATGTAAAATGACCCTATTGAAAAAAATCAAAACCATTGTTTTTGCTTTCGGTGCTCTCACACTCTCACTCCCTCTCACACTCTCACTCCCTCTCACACTCTCACTCTCTCTGACACTCTCACTCTCTCTCACACGCTCACTCTCTCACACACTCTCACTCTCTCTGACACTCTCACTCTCTCTCACACGCTCACTCTCTCACACACGCTCACTCTCTCTCACACTCTCACTCGCTCTCACATGGTCACTCTCTCTCACACTCTCTCATGTTAAAGTCTCCCTACCTTCTTCGCCAACTGCTTCCGTGTCCCTGTCTTCTTTTTCGCAGCGTCTTCTTATTCTGTTGTCTTCTTTCTTCGTTCGCTTCTCCTCTGTATCAGCTCCATTATCCGGGTATTTCCGCAAAAGGGTGATCGGAGGAACGGGGGAGAGGCTGTCACCATAGCTCCACTATTTTGCAGAAGTACTTTAAGAGGCCAGAATATTGCAGATCAATTGGCACATCTGCACCTCTCTTTCCCAGCAAATCTGCAATATTCTTGGAGGGTCTCTGCAAAGGGCGGACAGCCTCTCCCCCGTTACCCCAGGGTACAGGGTGCTCACGCAGGCTCTGCTCTTTTGAAAAAGTACCTGGATAACTGAGCTGATACCGGGAAGGAGCAGACGAAGAAAGAAGACAGAAGAAAGAAGAACAAGAAGAGGCAAAAGAAGAAGTGGAGCTGCAGAAAAGTAGACAGGGACATGGAAGTGGTGAGAAGATTATGTGTGGAGACATTCCCAGACAATGCTTAGTGGGATAGTAACTCTTTAAAAGCTGCCAAGCTCATTATTATCGCAGCATGTGCTACCCTTGCTTTGTGAACGTACAGTTGTACTTTATTGCAGCTTTCGCGACTTCCGGATCACGGCTCAGGCGTGCAAGCGTGACTGCGGATTTCTGCTGGACGCGCTCGCAAGCTGAAATGTCTGCTAGAATCCCAGTAGCCGACTTCTCAAAAAGCATTTCGATGAGGATCTGAACACCTTTGTGTTACAAAAATTGACAGCAGAATACATTTTCAGTAAACAAAAGCATGGAAACGATTGCCTATTCACTGGTTTAACATCAATAAATAGTAGGTTAAGACTTTGTAACAGAATAAGTATGAAACTAAACTAAACTATGTATCTTAAATATTTTCTAGATACTTTTATAACATGAGATGTGATGACTACAGCTGATCTGCTAAAGTATATTAATATTATCTATTTTCAGATTCTGTTTTTTTTTTTAATTTATTCCGTCACTTTCTTAAAATATTCATGACTTTGATTATTGATTATGACTTTCAGTATAATATACGACTCTCACTAACTCCCATGAGAATTCCGTGACAGCAGCCAAACAATTCTAGATGTTCATACCATTTTCCTTAATTATTTCAGAAGCACATTGATCTGGAATAGACATGTTGGCTAAAATAGTGACGATCTGCAAAGAAATTAAGGAGAAAAAGATAAATATTAAAGAACGGCAAAAACACATATAAAATAAGACCTGTGCATTTGGATTAGTACGAATTAGAATTTTAACAAAATGTAATGAATTTTGTTAATTTGCATCTCTGAAAATTAAGGAGGAACCACAATTAAACAACTAAAACAAAGCAGGGAGCTCGTTTTGTGTTTCACAGATTTTTTACTCTCATTCATTCACTCACGCATTCACACTCTCTTTCATTCTCTCAAGCTATTTCTATGTCTTTTTGCCTTCTCCGCTGACTGCTTCCGTGTCCCTTCTCCTTTTCTGTACCTCCACTTCTTCACTTGCCTATCTTTTCTCCCTGTTATCAGTTTAATGAAAAAAGGCTCCCAGAGCGCTTACGTAGAAGGATGCAGCCTTTGTGCACGCTCTCTCTTCCGATTGGAAAAATGGGGGAGAGGCTGTCCCCGTGGAGTGCGCTGGGGCTCTGTCCTTTTGCAAACGTATTCCAAAGGGCCAGAATAATGTAGACAGATTCATGGAGAAAGAGAGGTAAAGAAACATTTATCTTTCTCTGCGCATGTGTCGGCATTATTCTGGCCTCTTGAAACACTTCTGTGAATGGGCTATGGGGACAGCCTCTCTCTCTCCCTTTCCTTCTCCCTTTCCTTCAGTGGACCTTTTGCGGAAGTGCTTCAGGAGGCCTGGTTAATGAAGGTGATAACAAAGAAAGAAATCAGAAGAGGCAAGACAAGAAGCAGAGCTGGAAAAAGGAGACAGGGACACGGAGGCAGTCGGAAGGGAGACATTGAGAAAAAGCGTGAGAACGAGTGAATGAAAGCGTGAGAGGGAGTGAATGAGAGTGTGAGAGAGAGTGAGTGAGGGTGAGGGACAACGAAATTTGCTTCAGAATGGAAACAAATGGACAAAAAACTAAATGAAAAATTTGTCTGAATTGTTTTTGGTCTATTTGCACAAGTTTAGAAATAGGCCCACAGTCAGGGAAGAAGTTATGAATTACAAAGATACATTGCCAATTAAAAAAAAAAAAGCTATTTTTTTTTATTTAAGTTTTTGAATTTTTTTGGTTTTATTGCAATAAAAGTACTTCTTTCTGGCTTTGGGTGAACTTCAATAGTGTTAAAAGTTAAAACTTTAAATAAATTTGAACTCTACATTTCAACGAAATCTAAAATCTAAGCTTCAATAGGTCACAAAGCTACATAAAAAAAAGTCTTGTAAAGCCCCTCCCCCAGCCACGTCTCTAACCACACGCCGTAAAACAGAAAGGTCATTGTGATGTAATGATGATGTCATTACCGTATATAAAATATATTAAAGATATTTTCATGTTACTGGTAGAGTGGGGTAAAAACCTTGCATTTTAAATTTTCATAAATGTACAAATTAAGTTGCAATAGAACATAATAATATAAAATTGAGAATATCCTAAACTTGTGAGCAAAATATTATTATTAAAAACTTTTTCAGAAAAAGGTCACAGAATTCCAAATGTGGCTCTTTTTAACTCAAACTAACTACAAATTTAGTCCACGCAGCCATCGTCAAATCCCTCCAGGTCTCCGCGCTAAGTAGATGCATCAGCCTCGTTCATTACTCGCGCTTCTCTGATGACTGAAGGGATTTGTCAATATAATCATCAAATTTCAGATGCAAAAGCTATAAATGTGATTGCAGGGGTTATCATAAATGTTTTCAATTATATATTTCTAATTATAGTGTATAGAGTGATGTTACCTTGGAGGAATTGAGATTGAGCAGTGATTTCATTATATTTTAGCAGTAAAACTCGCTGTTACGCGCAAGAAGAAGCAAAAATCCCTTACGGCTTAATTTCTAGACTTAATTTCCAACTTTACTTTGTAATTTGGCATTCACCTGACACGGAGAGCCACCCACCACTGTGCGGAATAAAAAAACGCAGAAAAAACACACAAATCTACGGCTAAAATCTAGGATAACAACACTTTATGAAACTTTATTAATTTTAAATAAAATATATCAGCTGAAAAATCGTCAATTTAATATTTTGGGGCCCAAAAAAGTCAATTTGGCAGGGATATCGCATGAGTTTGTGAGCGATTTAAGAGCAAAGATGATACTTTTATTGAGTGAAGTACGGTAGATTCTAAGCTTTCAAGAATATCTAGACCTTTTCTAACCTTGTTAGCCAATAAATGTATAATTTTTACCAAATTTGCGCATTTTCATTCTACAACTAATACGTTAGAATTCTATACCCATTAGCGTTGAAGAAACAATGTATCCGTTTGTCCTCCAGTTTTCATTTTGGGCCGGCCAGTTAAAAAAAATGCAACAAGCAGCCTCATTTTTTTTACTTTTGTTTTTTTAATCCCCGCCATAAACAAATTACTTTTATTTACTAAGAGTGAAATTCTATAATCCGATTTGAAATATACTAAAGCAGAATTGTCCAAAGATTTTCCAATGTAGTTTTAACGGGATATTTTTTTACCCTTTGTGTAGAAATCTTGAGAAATTTGGCTGTAAACATATTAACACTAAATATTTCTAATAAAGTCAGATAATACAAATATATATATATATACTTTTGGATCACAGCAAACAATAAACAGATTATAGGAAGGCTTGAACTTTGATGAGCTGTTTTTTTCAGCCTATATAACTATGTAACTATGTAATATATATATATATATATATATATATATATATATTATTATATATTATATATATATATATATATACAATGAATAGTAAAAATATGCATTACTTACTTGGTCCCTGGCGTATGAAGAATTAACCCTCTGTTTGTCAGAACAAGCATTCAGAAGGATTTTTATCGCATTCATGGGAAGCAGCATCTCGCAGGACAGGGTATCCAGAAAGGTTATGTTGGCCAAAGCAGCCGTAGCAAGAAGACAGACTTCTCCAGAGGAGGCTTCTTCGCATAACTCTAGGAAGGAATGTATGACCCGAATAAATACATTATTCTATACATTTTAATGCTGCTATTGAATCTGATATGGCGCGTCTTCCTTTGGCCTCTAATATTTCCCAGTATTGGGAAAAATACATTATGAAATAAAGAAAACTTAATGTTTGAGATGATCACAAGCACTAAAACACAGTACAAAGGTGATGTCTAGAACAGAAAGCCAGGGGACAATTACTTTTTTAAGATGCTTTGATAATTGGGCTACTAAAAGCCGATATTTTTTGTGAAATTACTGACGAGGAACGAGGGTTGTAGATATTAGAAGCTGTCAGGAAGCCTTGTCCTATATATTTATTTGTATATAGATTTGTAGCAAAGTGTAATTTCTCCCCCAGCCAGCTTTGTGTTCTATGTATATATGTAACAATGTAACACACATTACTCACCAGGTCATCTGCCTTCCCTCGCATTCAACCCAACGCCATCCCTTATCATTCCTTCACTCAACCCAACTGGACCCCATCACACCTTGCATTTTTTCTCATTCTTCCTCAGTCGCTTCTCGCTTGGACGCACTCGCCCTACTCTCGCATGACACTTGGTAGCCTCTTGGCCGCCATACTCACTTAAGAGAGCGGTGACTATTTCCTCCATATTCTCGATGAAGCTGCTGAGGTGTTGAGTGAAGGTTAGGTGAGGAGAGGTTATCTGGGCGATCACAGCTGCGGCTTCTGCTCTGGACGCTTCGGTTTGTGAATCATCCGTGAGAATGTCCGTTAAGCACAATATCCCATCCACCTGGAAACAAAGAAGATAATGAATAAAGATCATTTCTTTTGTGATGTTATTGAAAAGTTCTACTACTGGGGGGGGGGGGGTTGGGGGTACAATTTAGTGACTTAAACCTCCTTCCATAATTAGTCTTCTAATTGAACTGAAAGCCACTGACAGCGATATAAACCAAATCAACACAGAATTCAGGTAGAAACCAGCAAATCAGACCCATTCGGCCCCCGTCTAGTCACCCATTATTCCTGCTGTGAAGACTCAAACCTCAATCAGTCGTTGGTCAGGAGCCGTATGTCTATCCCATGCATGTTTAATACCCTCACTGTATTACCCTCTACCTCTTCTGCTGGGAGGCAGTAAAGAAAAAGTCCTTTAGATGTTGCTCAGATGTAACAGTAACCCAGCTTGTTAAATATCGTATTCTGATTGACCACATTGGTACAGAAGTGATTTTTAACAGAAAGCAATAGAAAGGTTCTTGAGCCGCATTCCAAAACAACCCCACCACTAAATAATTTGGAATATATTGGGGTAAATAGCACTTTATTGGTGCATTTTGTGGTTTACAGAAGAATAATGTGGACAAAAGAAATACATTGAAAAGAAGAAATTGAATAAAAAGATTTTTTTTTATCATTATGAAAGTATAGAAAAGTTTGATTTATTATCATTAGAATTTAATTCAGTTCTATGGAATTTTTTTGTTCAATTTCTCGTAACCCCCCCTCCCCCCGTATCTTTTTTTTTTATTTTGACACCTTTGTATGTTTCTAGAGGTTAAAGCTGACTTTTCTACGGCGACGTCCGATCATCACTTCTAACTTCCATAAAGATTGAATTATTTAGCACATCTCCCTAAATTAAATTCAAATTAATAACTGTTTAATTGATTTATTAGTCATGGTTGTTTTGTTTTTAATTATGTCAAGATTAATTATACTTTTCTTACCAAGAGATTTTTAATCCATTTGACTGTTATTCCTGGGAGACTCTAAAGAGAAATGCGTTAGTTTAGTTTTGACACTTTTTTCATCATTTCATAGAAGATCTTCTTGTGATTTAAAAGCCTTGGAATCTTGTAATTCTCACCAAAAATCCAAGGGGGAAACGTTGGCTTTTCTTTTTTATTTGTTTATTCTTTGTTATCTTTCAAGCGAGATAGATTTTCACTCTTTACTGAACTCAAATATGTCTGTAAAAGCTCTTAAAATGGTCTTATCTCTCTAAACTTAATTGTATAAACTTTGAAATGACTTTTAATACACTTTTGTAATACTTTTTTTTGAGCCATATAAATAACTAAATAATATATTCTCTGTTTTTTTGCTTTTTGGTAGGTACAGTCGATGAGGTCGCCATTGAGAGACCAATCTTGGTTCCTACGCAGCTCAACGACATTTCAAGGACTTGACTCGGCCTACGAGTGCCGGGATGAGTTTATTTTGCTTGTACTGAGCTTTGGAACTTCTTACGTATCTTACAATTTTGGTTTTCCCGCTCTACAAAAAAAGTAATCTGAAATAAAAACATTATTAATACGATAAATCTCTTTCAGAAGGTTTCCAGAACGCTTGGCGTTCCTCTTGGAATTCAAGAAGATTTTGATTCATGAAGGAAGTTCACGCATTTCCAGCTTTTACTAACCCAAGCCCCCAAGTGGAAGCACTTATGTGAGATGGTCCCTGACCCAGCGATGTCCTGTATGGGTCTTGATGGGAAACGAGTAGGAATCAGCAGACAATGTTCCAGAAGCAAAGTGTTGAAGAAACACAGAATTGTTTCCGAGCAAATACATTGTTTCCAGCCCAAAAAAAATGCAAAGTCTAATTTTTTATTTGTTTATTGTCATTTTGTTTTTTGTTCTTTTTTAATTTTCGCTTTAATTAATAATTTCTTTTATTATTTGGGGTTTTTTTTTTTTCCTATTTTTGTTTTCCCTTTTATGCATTTAACTTTCCAGCTAAGAATGACGGGGATTGAACCCGCTATTAATACTTAATAAGAATCTTTAGTGAACTTGTATTCAAAAGTTTCATTGATTTTGACCCTCAAAGTTACGTCCTGAACTCAGCCCCGGTGTCAGTCAATAATTCACACAAAGTATCTGTCGGGCCTGAGGGGACGGACGTGGGGGAGAAGACACCAAAACACTCGCTTATCGGTCACGCAGACGACATCTAAGTGCAACTCAATCAATGCTCAAAAATAAACCGCTGTCAATAGCAGAAATTATAATGAGCTGAAATACATAAAAAGGCAGCATTCGACTAATTGGATAAATTATGTGGTTATTAATCTACATTCTAGAAATTAGATAACTGCTTTTCTCATTTTTTTAATGAATGGAAGGGTTAGGGCTTTATCGATGGACTCCCCGAGCCAAGCTTTTGTTAAAGTCAAGCTCATTTTACTTACAAGCTCGACAAAAATTAGACATTCTCCAGATTTTTAAATAATTCATGAAAAACCGTGTGTTGACGATGAATTCCATTAAAGACACCGAGCCAGACATAAGCGTCGCCCGATAAGGAGCTGTCATTCTATGTAATAATAATGACCATTCGCTTCTTGGTTGGAAACAAGGTCAGACATCAAGGATTTCTGGACAAGATCTAAATTTTATCTGCCCCGGGGTTTTTTGACTCACATGAAGAAATAATAAAAAAAAAAATTAAAAAAAGCACATTTTTTACTTTTGTTTACAGGGAACGGGACGCGTCTGCGCGGATAAAAACAAACCTCGGATACTAAAGCCACAATGACTATTGACTTTTAAATAAATAATGTATCTGCTAATGATCCCGGCTAACAGCGGCGTATATCTTCTCTTCCTTACTGAGCAAGACATTAATGGGCGAGTAGCTTCGGAAATTTTGTCAGCTTTCATTTTTTTTTTTTTTGCCTTCGTTTTTTGGTATCTCCTCTAACGAGCTCTGCCTATCCCGGCACAATTTGTAGCCTGGATTTAACACTTCGATAATTCTGTAAATCCTGAACGTTACGGATAGCGGCGCCAGCTGTTCTGCGAGGTAAGGGTCAGCAGATTTGCGCGACGCAGGCGACTTTTTCTGTAGGCCCTCATGAAATATCACGGACAAAGGCTCGGGCAATTAGTTAGGACAGACCCTAGGCAGGAATCTTATCCAAATAACATGAATAATTCCAGAATTACTAAGATTACTAAGATTTGTTTATGAACAGAAGGAAGAGCTGGTTGTGTTTGAAGCTAAATATTGCTCTAAGTAAATATGACCTGGTCCAACTGGTGGCCTGGAAGAGGCCATTAAGAGTTTCTGTGAAATGAAAGGTAACACAAAATGATCTATGGGGTCATTAACTTAATTGTATCCGGACGAAAAATAGTAATAAGCTCTTGAAGACAATAAAAGGTTGGGTAACATTGCCCACGTAGCTTCTGTATAACCACTACGTCACGGTGGGTGGGAAGGAGATACAATTAGACGCGAGTGCTAGAACACCAGACTCTACCTGCTGCTACATTGTAACAAGGCCTCTGTGTCCAGGATTCGGCTTTTAATTGCCGTTTGATCCGCATTCTCACATTTCCAGAGACCTGCTGCCCATTTTCTGACCAACAACTAAATGTCGTCACCTTTTTTTTCCCCCTACCCGGTGTTTCGATCCAGGGAGTAATCTGACTGCTTATAGAGTTTATTTTATCTTTACTTTGTTTTCTTTTGGGTTAACGGATATCGGTACTTGGCAGGGTCGAGCTTGATAGACCTTAAGTCATGGGTGTCGAACATGCAGCCTGTGGGCACCACCTAGCCAAAGGGCCGTAACTTCCACTGGGCAGGAGGGGGTAGGGGCACCAGGGACAGCAAGGTGAGGAGCCCACTTAAGACATCCATAGACAATGCCCTGCAAGGACTATGATGTCAGCACCTCCAACCCTGCCCCAGCCACCAATAGCCTTAGTTATGAAGCCTAGGTGATGGGAAATGACTGTGTGAGTGGCTGTGAGTTGTGTAAGTCCATGCGAGTTGTGTGACTGTGAGTGCTGTGAGTTGTGGGACTGTCTGTAATTTCAGTGGTATGTGTGAGTGCCTGTCTGTGAGCAATGTGAGTTGTAGTGTGGGTGCTAAGTAGTGTGTGAGTGTCTGTGAATTATATGGCTGTCTGTGAGTGTTGTGAGTGGTGGGAGTATCAATATGCTGAAAGTTATGTGTGTGGGTAATGTGAGTGTGCGTTGTGTGAGTGCCTGTCTGTGAGTGAGTGTGTGTGTGAGTGATGTGAGTTATGTGAGTACCTGTATTAATGATGTGATTTATGGTTCTGGAAAGGAAAATATATATAAGCATTTTGGGAGAAAACATTACTTTGCAGAAGTGAAATCACGTCTGGAAATAATCGGTAATGATTTAATGGTGTTTGTGATCTCAAAGTGCGGCATCATAACCAGCAAACCAAGCCCGGCTTTTAACTTTAATGGATATGGAACACAACAACCCAGACAAAGATGCACGCCAGCGGTTTAAATAATAAATTGGGTATTTTTTGTTCTTGTTCCAATGTGTTTTAGTACAAACGACATAAACTACTTCATTTTTATCTCCTTATCAATATTTTGCCACTTTTCAAATAATTGATCAGATGTTAATTATTCCACTAGGGGATCAGCAGAAGAATAGTAAGTGGAGGTCAGTAACATTTGTAAAACGGTGCCCAAGGACTGTTTTATTATTATATTATTTTTTGGGGGGGTATGATAATAAAAAAAAGCTTGTGTTTTTTTACTTGGCAATTACTTTTGTTTAAAAACTGTTACACGGAGGAAGAAAAAAACGGGGAAAAAAAGGCTGAAGTAAATTATAACTTGAGGATGTAATAAAAATTTAAATCAGGGTTTTACATTACAAAGAGGGTGGTAGATAAGTGGAGCCGCCTCCCAGCAGAAGTAATAGAGGGTAATACAGTGCAGGAATTTAAACATGCATGGGATGAGGCTTTTGGACTAATGAGTGAATTATTTATAGCATCATAGACATGTTTCAAAAATATTTAGGTGCATTTGCACTTTCCGATAATAATAATAATAATAATATTAAAATAATAATAATAATTTTTATACCAAGTCACATTAAATTATTTTTTTAAAAGGCCCTTCATTGCAGTTTGTTCCCACTTCCTGCAGCAGAGGGCAGCAGTTGACACAGAATGAATCTATGCATAATATTATAATTCCTATATTTACTGTTTTTAGGGTTTTTGCAGTGAAAGTTCCTCCTTATACTAGGTATTAATATAAGGGATATTGTGATGTTCCGGAAATCCCCAATGGAAAGCACTAATTCATTCACTCTAGGGACCCAAGGAAGATTTGAGTCCCTACCCAAGCTTAAAAGTGGATTGAAGTGAAGTAAAGTAGACATCTAAAAGATTAACAACAAGGTTAAAAAAATGATTTATTACTAGATGCTTCTCACTAAAAGCAGATCTGTCACTTTTCCCAAACGTTACATTTTCCAGCTCTAAATAAGCATATGTTACTGTCTTTATAAATTGAAATAAACAATATATATGCATTAGAAACCCTATAATAAAATACAGTTTTTAAATCGCAGAAATGTGTATGAATGATCTTGTGTATATGAATATAGCAAAACCACCAGCCCCTGTAACTCACCCATTCTGCCACTAGGTGTCGATGTTGTATAAGCGTGTGTGAATGAGTGACTGTTCCCGGACTAAATCTAGCTCTGGGAAATAAGTGATTTTAGGCAATTTTCCCTTTTGAACGTTTTCACAGATAATTTATAGTCATTTATCCTCAGTAATTATCACAATACATTACAATACAGTCTAGCAATACACATAACATTGTTTTAGCTTTAAATGGAGCTAAGAGAACAATTGCCCAATAACACAGCAGCCCAGAAAAAAAGCTTTATAAAAACCCCAGTTAATTCACCTGATTGCCCCCTTAGGTGCTTGAGATTTTAGCATTTTAGTCTATTCGTTGGCATACGGTTATTTATGCTGTCAATGAATAGACATCTTCTCCAAAATATTATTCCCATTTCGTATTATATTTTAAACCTGATGCCGAAGGAGAAGATCTTTGAGAGATATTAGTAGCACTCTTAAGTCTTTTTAATTAAAGGATATTCCCTGTTTGCCAGTTTGATGGCTTTTGTAATGAAGAAGTCTGATGAAGGGTTAACAGACAGGAACACAATGGTAAATTTTCCAAAACAAAAAAAGCTCTTAAAGGGTTAAATGGGATTTTTGGATATCATTTTCTTATCAGTTGACCCATATTTATGATTTTTTTTTGCTCCGTTCAATGCCTATGAATTCTATTGGTGAGATGCGATGTACGGATCGACAGACGGCTCCCGGATATACGCTGTGCGGCTTTCATGGAGGGGCTGACAGAATGACACAGGACAGACCTCACATCGCTGTTTTGATTTAATGTATCTTCACGGGGCCCCGACAGACGTGCAATTTACCAAATCCAACGCACTTCCCCGACCAATTAATTAGCAGGGCCATGTTGAGACGCGCGGCGTAGTAAATCAGATCAGGAGCCTCCGATTGTGCATTATCTAATTGTGGCGTGAACGCACTTCTGAAATACATTTGCTTGGCTGAAACAATATGTCTCGGAAAAAGGTTTATTTTTCTCAATAGCACCGTCCGATACTCATTCCTCCACAGTCCAGCGGTGTCTACAGCACATTCCCACCAACGCAATCAACCGGGGACATTATTTTTAATGACATCATCACCATCTCCATAGAGTTATGTTTCCCGTGCAATTATGTAAGAAAAGCTTTGACGTTTTGGGAAAAGTCAGGATAAATTGATGGTTTATCGGTAACCATACTTTGGGAAATATGCTGGGTAATCAATAAATTACCGTTGAGAGGCGGAATGTTAGTAGCGACATCATTCCCAGTCTAACCAGTAATACGAATGAATAATAGCAGGTTAGTTTTGCGAAGTTTAGTAGAATTGGAGTAAATTTGGTGGTTTAAAGCTGCGGCGTCTTTGCCTTTGGCGCTGCCCTAAGCCTTTTCCAGTGTAGCGCCATTACTGCTGGGCGACAGGATATGATGTCATATCGCAGCGCACTGCCCTTTAAGGACGTGAGGAACCAGGCACTAGTGCAACATGGCGTCTGGAGCCCTCCATGATGTTGAGGAGATCGATTATCTCCCTTTTAAACAGACCATTGAGCAGAGGCATTACAGGGAGTCCGATCACCCAATCGGCCCCTTGTTATGCGACAGAGGGCCAGCATCTGCCCTACGCGACTGTATCTAAGCCTCCAATGTTTGTCAAATCTTTATCTATCAATTTACATCAATTATTTTTTCAGATTTTTTTAATAATTTTATCAACTCAAGTTTGTCTGCGCTGAGTATAAGTTCAATAACATCCCCCCCCCCCCTATTTATTTGACTTTATCATCTTATTGAGGGGAAACACGGCTTGGACGGACTCCTGTCTCTAAAACAACCAACAAGAGAGACAGAGGCCGTAAAAAAAAACCTAGCAGGAAAAAAAAGAATACACCGTATGGATACAACGTTTCCCAACATTCTACATCGAAGGAGTTAAAACTCATTTCGAGAAAAAAAAAACCCGTACATACATTGGCTTACATGAGCAAATATGTACACAGAGCCGGCCGCGGCAATTGTATTTCTTTAATATCGCTACATTGCAAAGTACCTGGAAGCAACTTATTGATAGAAAGATGGTTTGGAATATGAGCCGAGCTGATAAAAACATCCACTGCGTTTATTTTTTAATATCCTTCATCTACAACGGTCGCCAGGAAATCCGCGAGGCTCGACGTACATCGGCGTATAACCGGCTCCTAGCTGTGGGTGTATTTGTTTAGCAATCGCCGCTTACGATGAATTAGTTTGGGTTTTTTTTTACTGATATTGTACGGCTTGAATTGTTGCTAAAAGGAGGAAAAAAAAGATTTATTTCACCCAGCTGTGATTTTTATAAAATATTACATTATAATCATTTATTTAAGAATTAAATTACATCATCGTTTTATAAGAAGGATTTTCAAATATTGAAAATGTGGAAAATGCAAAAAAGAATACATAAAAATACATATAGATCCTACATTTGCTCTATGATGACATACTTAGACACCCCCCCCCCCCCGTAGAGACGGGGCAAATATAAACGTATTAATAACAAATGATTACAATTATATTTTTTATAATTGCTGTTTTATGAAGCCATTGCCAGAAAGGAGGGGGCTTTTATTGTGTTATAAACTCAGTTTTTTTTTTTTATATAAAGTAACATAAATGGGTCTAGCAGTAGCGTATGGGGTTCTTGTTAGTGGATTCGAGTTATTTGTGATTAAAAAAATAAATAAATAAATAACTAAGGGCAAATGATAAGGAACCCTAATAACGCGAATCGCAGAGATTGCGGTTTGTGGCCTCCAGGTAACAGCGTATCTATCGCGTCTAAATGAGTCTGAGTTGAGTAATTAAACCACATTCTGTTTTTTTTTTCCCCCCATGTATAGGAACTTTGTGAAAATTAAGCAAAAAAAAAATGTTCTCTTTTTTTTTAAAAAAAAATATATATATATCCTTGCATTTTACTGACCGGGCGTATTCTGAAGAACGTAAATTGTGCAAAGGATTTATTTTTTCTTTTTTAACGAAGAAATTATGTTTAGTTAAATCCCCCTTAAAAAGGATTTATATTAAAGATATGTCATCAGAGAATAGAATGTTTGACGCGTTTCAGTTATTTTTTAATATTTTACTCCACTAAACATTCAGATGGGAGATAAACCTAAAGGAAAAGTCTTCTCGGGTTCTCCGGGTCACCACCTGAATCCTCCGGATCGCGGGAGCGGGGTCTAAATGGGGGTGTTTCCCGCTGACATCAGTGGGAACTCCCATAGACATCACGGGACCACCCACCGACATCACAGGACCGCCCCACCGACATCAGCGGGACCGCCCACCGACATCACAGGACCACCCACCGACATCAGTGGCACCACCCACCGACATCAGTGGGACCGCCCACTGACGTCATTGTGCTGTCCTAGCCACGTCCCGTAAGGGATTTTTCCCTTTGCTGTTCTATTCTGATAAAGACAAATTTTCTTTAAAAAAATCTATTTAAAAAGAAATAAAGTGTTATTCTGTCCCAATTTGATGAATATTACTCTCAAAAATAGACTCTCCTCTCTTGCCCGACACCCATTTAATCTTTAATCACAAATGACAAATCTACAGTAATTTTGAGAACGTCTTATAAGATTTTCTAGGAATCTTTCTTTTTTTCTTTTTTTTTTTTTTTACGAGTCTTAATAAATTGCTCAAATGTTTCCAACAATCTCAGGTTTCATAAAGAGAGCTCTGTGACAGATAACATTTATGAGCTGACATCCTGGACGAGAATTAGCGTTATTTATGGGGACGCAATAAATCTATAATTAGCTACGGCTTGCGGTTTTTGTCGTCGCCGCGTTAAGGATAATACCTGAGATTATAAACCGTCGGGGATCCTCGTAAAACCTCGCGCAGAGGTTGGGGGGGGCGGGGTAGGGCGGGGGGCAGGCAAACATTCTTATAAAATGTTACGGATGGAACGAGCCTTAAACGAGAATTCTTTGTTCATTGACTGGGCTGTCTATTTATTTATTGCACGGCAAATAGGAAAACTTTCTTTTTAGCCTTAAAATGGATATTATTCATATTTCCAAAAATCGCATATTTTCGGGGTTCTGATTAAATCGATCAATATAGGGTTTAGAAACCCAATTTATGTGTTTACCGTGGTGGCAGCCATCTAAACTTCCTGTTCTTATCATCTATATGATTATTTCCCCCCCCCATTAAGTTGTTTCCCCCCCCCCCCCGGATTATTAAATTGTCCTTGTAAGAGCGGGGGATGGGAAGGGTAGAAAGTTGATTAGAATCCCCCCCCAAATCAATTATACCGTTTCACTTCAATAAAACCCTAAAATCATAAAGATTTGCGCTGAAATGCTTCAATTGTATGTTTATATCTCGAGAATTAAATGGTTAATTACATTTTTCTTCGTTCTTAATGTCAATTTAAATTTGAAGCTAATTTTGTTAGGATACAGAAAAAAAAACCCCGCCGTGATTAACGAAGGATGACCTCTAAAGGGCAATAGACATCCATGTTTGTATTATTGGTTATTTATACATTGTTGCCATTAATGTTATTGTTACTCTTGTATTCTTCCTTATTGGAACGGCGCTACGGAATCTGCTGGGCTCCGTCCGTATATATATATATATATATATAATGTAAATGGTGACTTTTACCTTTTCCAATTGGTAAATTCCCTCTTCCACGCAGCACACGGAGGCCAGAGTCCGAAGCGCAGAGGGGTATAGGCACTTAAAACAATCCTGTCGACAGATCTTAAAGAGAGCGACGACTCCTCCTTCCTGTTAGAGAAGATCGAAGAAGTCTTAATTCCTTAAATAATTCTTTAATCAAATAAAAAAATCACTTTATTAACAATTTTCTCAGGGAATGATTAATTGTCATGTGACTCAACGGCAGACACTGATTGGTTGTTGTCATAGAGACTGAAAATGTTTCTTAAACGTTTCTGTGTCTTTTTTTAAGCCTTAAAGACATAAATAATCTCCCACCCTGTCTGCCCCGCAACTCATCAACACAACTTGCTCTTTAATTTTATTCTTCAAATTGTGTTTCCATTCGAAAAATGACGTCATCGTGACCCACAATTTAAGAGTAAAAAGCATTTATACTAGTTCAGACAATCAATTAACGTCTTTTTTAATAGTTTTTTCTTTATGTAGTATGTTTTTTTTTCCATTTTTTATTCCGTCACAAAAATAAACTAATTAACAAAAAAAAAACGTAGTTCATAAAATACGCACTTAAAGACGTGCCGACCAGCTTCCGCAACAGGTCCATCGTGGGCTATGTTTACACAATTGACTTTTAGCTTTTCTAAATATCATTTTAATTAAAGCCGATTAAAAAAAGTCATGACGGAGCACGTATTAATCTAATTACTTTGTGGGAACCGAGAAACTTGTGTTTAATTATCATCGTCGTTATAACAAGGCAGGGCCTGGTATTAATAGTAATTTTTTGTTTTAAAAAAAAAAAAAGCACAGTATATATAAATATATATTTATTTATAAATGAATAAAATATTTTTGAAACAAGTAGAATGACATAATAATGAATCGGGAGTTGGTATAATAATAAGGAAGGGCTTAGCCACCAAACACTAGTAAGAGGCATCAAATTCGGCTGGATAAAGGTTGCAGCCCCTTTAAAATTAAAATTTTTTTTAAAGAGAAATCTAAATTCCCCAATGAAAAAAATTATACTAATTAGAATTTGAAATATTTTCTTGCTAACTTCTTATCCCTCACTGTGCTTTTTTCACACTGTGATGTCATAGGGGTTTTGTCTTAGGTCACACTCATGAATGCTCCAGCAGAAGTTACCCCAGAAAGACTTTCTGACTCCAATAAGAGCAGTCAAAATTCAAAATTTCACCCCAGCAGCGGGAACTAGTCAAAAAAAGTTTAACCCATCCCTTTTAAACAGCACAGACTGCCTAACATGGCTGCCTAACATAGCTGTCTAACATGGATGCCTAACATGGCTGTCCAACATGGCTGCCTAACATGGCTGCCTAACATGGCTGCCTAACATGGCTATCTAACATGGCTGTCCAACATGGCTGCCTAACATGGCTGTCTAACATGGCTGCCTAACATGGCTGCCATAACAATGGCTGTCCAAACATGGCTGCCTAACATGGCTGCTAACAATGGAACTGTCTACTGGCATGTCCAGACATTGCTGACCATTAACAAGGCTGTCTCTACATGGCTGCCTAACCATGAGCTGTCCAACATGGCTGCCTACATGGCTGTTCACATAGGTGTACCTGGATCATGGCTGCCTACATGCTGTCCACAGAGTGGACTGTCCATCATTGAGCTGCCTAACATGGCTGTCCAA
>VKOC01047109.1:0-10680 GCA_009364415.1 Spea multiplicata
AGATTCTAACAACAACAAAAAAACCTCAACAACAAAAGGTTATACGCCAAACAAAAGGGTAAAAAGTGAATTGCAAACCAGAGAATATGGGTAATAGGATGAAGACAATGAGAGAGGATAGGCTAGAAGAGTAAGAGTGAAGACAAACGGCGAAAAGAATAACAAAAAAAAAAAAAAGAGAAACGCTGAAACGGCAATTCAAAACCAATAAACTATATGTATCTCTACATGTAAAGAAGCAACACAATTCTCTAAGGAAACTATGAGTAGTAGATGAGTTACAGTGAAAGGAAATGTTCAACTTACCATTGTAGATAAGAATAATGCAGGCTCAGGATCAGGAAAGACTAGGGAATCTTGATATGTATAAGGTTGGAGAAAATACTTGAAATCCTTAAAGGCATTTAACAAATCACAAGAGGAGAAATGGTTAAACAAGGTCATAATCTGAAACTAGTGAGTTAAAGGGTTAGATGCAATGTAAAGAAGTTTTACTCCGAGAGTGGTAGAGAAACGGAACAGCCTCCCAGCAGAAGCGGTAGAGACTAATAAAAGGAGGGAATGTTAGCTTCAAAGACACAACACAACAGAAAAGGGATTGAACAGGGCACGTTAAAGCTATGGAAAGAAGAAAAACTACTCATGATAAGTGAAGGAAAAGACATTAGTATTATTGGAGACGATAGGGTCTGAGACAACTTGTGCCTTCAGTAACAGAAAAGGTGGAGGCAGGAAAAAAAAAACACAAAAGAGTAGGGCCAATGGCAATACAAAAACAGAGACAGGGAAAATACTGTACAAAGAAAAGCCCTGGCCTGAACACATCCCACTGCAACCACAGCACCTGGATTTCTCAAAGAAAATGAACATCAAAAGAACCAAGGGCTGCAAGTGAAGCTTAAATCCCCCCTGGGTCTCAATCCCAATGCCTGGTTGGCTGGTGGAGTCACTTGACCAGGTTCAGCCAATCAGACACATCCCACTGCAACCACATTTGATGATTTTGTATGGCCCAAATCCATTTGACTAAATCATTCAATTTAAATGCATGAACTGGGTGGCTTGTGTTTTGGTCTACCTGGTTGCTAACAATAGCTTTTTTCTCCCTCACCAAACAACCAAAAAAAACACAATGTAGAAGAAAGTTCAAGACAGAACACAAGGGAATTGAACCCAGGCCCTTAAGAAACCTACCTTAGCTCCTTAACCATTACTCTACATAGCCATATGGGAACAGCATTTAGCTTGTCTCCCACACAAACTCAATTAATAAACGAAAGCAGGGTAATATGTACATTACAGACACTAGCAAACCTGTCCCCTGCAAACAATCCATTGGTTTTTTACCTCATTGCAATCTTGTGGTTTGCCTTCCTACCAAACAAACACACCAAATAAATCAATTAGAGTGAATTAAACCCAGAATTGCACCACAGAGAACAGATACAAGGCTCTACAGAAACAATCCTTTAGCCCTTTTTACAGTCCTTTAGCTAGCCTGACTCACAAACACTAAATAAACTAAAGATGGGTGGCTTGTAAGGTAAAGACAAGATGGCTTATGTTTTGGTCTATGTGCTTACTTAAAAACAAAAAAATAGAACAGACACAGTTACGCCCTAGGAGAATTGAATTAAGGACCTCAACCCCTTAGCCATTAGGCTACAGAGACTAGACGTCAGAGTGGAGAAAAACAATCCTTTAGTTTTTCAACCCAATACAGTCCTTTAGCTGGCCTGACTTCCAAACAAACACACTAAATACAATAAAGAATGGTGGCTTGAAGGGGCAAAGACAAGATGGCTTAAATTTTGGTCTACGTGGTGATCCACGTAAAAAAACAATAAGCCTTAGGGAGTCTATGTTCTTACTTAAAATCCAGAACTGACACAATTGAAGCCTAGGGGAATTGAACCCAGGCGCTCAACACATTAAGGCCAACACCTTAACCATTAGGCTGCAGAGTCTGGACAGAAGGTCATTGGAAAAACAGTCCTTTAGTATTTCACCCCAATACAGTCCTTCAGCTGGCCTGACTTCCAAAACAAACACACAATATACTAAAGAATGGTGGCTTGTAGGGGCAAAGACAAGATGGCTTAAATTTTGGTCTACGTGGTGATCCACGTAAAAAAAATAAGCCTTAGGAAATCTATGCGCTAACTTAAAAACCAGAAGTGACACAATGGAAGCCTAGAGGAATAGAACCCAGAACCTCAAGACACCAAGTCCAACACCTTAGCCACTAAGCTACAGAGTCTGTAGGTCAGAGGTCAGAAAAACAATCCTTTAGTATTTCATCCCAACACAGTCCCTTAGTTAGCATGACTTCCAAAACAAACACCCTAAATAAACTAAAGAATGGTGGCTTGTAGGGGCAAAGACAAGATGGCCTAAATTTTGGTCTATGTGGTGATCCACGTAAAAAAAAATAAACCTTAGGGAGTCTATGTGCTTACTTAAAAATCAGAACTGACACAATGGAAGCATAGAGGAATAGAACCCAGAACCTCAAAACACTAAGTCCAACACCTTAGCCACTAGGCTACAGAGTCTGTAGGTTTGAGCTCAGAAAAACAATCCTTTAGTATTTCATTCACAAACACAGTCCTGTAGCTGGCCTGACTTCCAAACAAACACACTAAATAAACTAAAGAATGGTGGCTTGTAGGGGCAAAGACAAGATGGCTTAAATGTTTATCACTTAAACCTATACCGAAAATCACGCTAACACCTAAACCAATACGCAACAGAGACAGGAACTTCCCAGTATCTCTGACTTGGAGTTGTGGTTAAGGTGTTGGACTTCCACCCCGTTGCTCGTAAGTTCAAATCCGGCTAGTGCTGGCTTGTTCCGTGGCAAAAGGGGTGATAATTGTTAACCATGTTGCATTTACCTTGGTGAGCATCAATTCCTTTCTCATTATTAATGATTCCTTTAAAAATTTAATAATTAATAATAATAAAGTGCAATATGATACATGTGAAATATGAAATATGGAGGCTAGGGCTGAGGGGCAGCCCTGATTGGCTGAGCCTAGTCAGCTGACTCCAGCAACCAATCAGCAGCCGGCATAGGTTCGCCCTTCTCTGATTGGTCAGCCCTGGTCAGGTGACATCACCCACCAATCAGGAGGCTAGGGCTGAGGGGCAGCCCCTGATTGGCTGAGCCGAGTCAGCTGACTCCAGCAACCAATCAGCAGCCGGCATAGGTTCCCCCCTCTCTGATTGGTCAGCCCTGGTCAGGTGACCCCACCGACCAATCAGAAGGCTAGGGCGGAGGGGCAGCCCCTGATTGGCTGAGCCTAGTCAGCTGACTCCAGCAACCAATCAGCAGCCGGCATAGGTTCCCCCCGTTCTGATTGGTCAGCCCTGGTCAGGTGACACCACCGGCCAATCAGGAGGCTAGGGCTGAGGGGCAGCCCCTGATTGGCTGAGCCGAGTCAGCTGACTCCAGCAACCAATCAGCAGCCGGCATAGGTTCCCCCCTCTCTGATTGGTCAGCCCTGGTCAGGTGACACCACCGGCCAATCAGGAGGCTAGGGCTGAGGGGCAGCCCCTGATTGGCTGAGCCGAGTCAGCTGACTCCAGCAACCAATCAGCAGCCGGCATAGGTTCCCCCCTCTCTGATTGGTCAGCCCTGGTCAGGTGACACCACCGGCCAATCAGGAGGCTACGGCTGAGGGGCAGCCCCTGATTGGCTGAGCCGAGTCAGCTGACTCCAGCAACCAATCAGCAGCCGGCATAGGTTCCCCCCTCTCTGATTGGTCAGCCCTGGTCAGGTGACACCACCGGCCAATCAGGAGGCTAGGGCTGAGGGGCAGCCCCTGATTGGCTGAGCCGAGTCAGCTGACTCCAGCAACCAATCAGCAGCCGGCATAGGTTCCCCCCTCTCTGATTGGTCAGCCCTGGTCAGGTGACACCACCGACCAATCAGGAGGCTAGGGCTGAGGGGCAGCCCCTGATTGGCTGAGCCGAGTCAGCTGACTCCAGCAACCAATCAGCAGCCGGCATAGGTTCCCCCCTCTCTGATTGGTCAGCCCTGGTCAGGTGACACCACCGGCCAATCAGGAGGCTAGGGCTGAGGGGCAGCCCCTGATTGGCTGAGCCGAGTCAACTGACTCCAGCAACCAATCAGCAGCCGGCATAGGTTCCCCCCTCTCTGATTGGTCAGCCCTGGTCAGGTGACACCACCGACCAATCAGGAGGCTAGGGCTGAGGGGCAGCCCCTGATTGGCTGAGCCGAGTCAGCTGACTCCAGCAACCAATCAGCAGCCGGCATAGGTTCCCCCCTCTCTGATTGGTCAGCCCTGGTCAGGTGACACCACCGACCAATCAGGAGGCTAGGGCTGAGGGGCAGCCCCTGATTGGCTGAGCCGAGTCAGCTGACTCCAGCAACCAATCAGCAGCCGGCCCAGGTTCACCTCTCTCTGATTGGTCAGCCCTGGTCAGGTGACACCACCCACCAATCAGGTGGCTAGGGCTGAGGGGCAGCTGCTGCTTGACTAGGATAAGCCTGTCTTGGCTCATCAGGCGGGAGAAAGTCTCCAGCAGTCACTACCTTAATTGGAGAGTATTCCCTGGAAGGAGGGTTGACGGGAGAGTCCATATTGCCCATAATTACAGGTTCCCCTTGCTAGAAGGGCTGAGCTGCTCCTGTATAGTGAATAATTAAAAGGTCAGGGATTTTCCAGCGACATCTCATTGACTTAGCTATGCATTTTACAGGGCCAGCCAAGCTCTTTACGCAGCAGAAACATATTAATAATTTGGCAATTAGAACATATAGCAAAGTTAAGGAGTTTAAATCAGGTCTCCGCGGTAGACTCGCTTCTGATATTGAGGTGGTCTGTTATAGCAACAATCCACAAATAGCTAGGACTATCTTGCCCAGAGCTGCAAATTCACTCAAATTAAACCCCTATGTTTGGCTTTTGTACAACAGTCCACGAATCCTCACACTGGAGGAGGGAAAGCAGAAGGCTTCCCCCCAAGCTGGTTCACTAACCAAATTAGCAGTTTCTATAGACTCACACACACACACACACACACTTCAATAATAATAATTCAATCATTTGTTTTATTTCCATAAAACATAAAAAATGTCAAGTTCCTTAATGTGCCACCTCAAGTCAAGTCCTAGGTGGGAGTTGCATCTCTATTGGCTCAGCAAGACTCCATTTGTGATTGGGTGTAGCATTTTCCATACTTCGTTAACTCCAAACTGGGATAGCAAACTCCACCGAGCCGTTAATGTGACAAAATAGACAATTGATGCAGGACACACTGCTTGTTTTATCCCACAGGTCTGAGCTGTTAGCTGAGCCCTCGGACGTGGGGGTGTTTTGTGGCCATCAACTTGGAGCAGAAAAACACCACTTTGCTACCAACAACAAGAATGGGTACTGCCTCTATCTTCTCTTTCCAACCTGTTCACTATCCCTGCTCCCTGAAAATCAAATCTAACATTTTCGCATTTGTAACATTTTTACTCATGGTACGTAGACTGTGGAGGACCAACTTATAACATGCTATTCTGCCAAGCCTACTGCGCTTCATAGATGATTTTCTCATCCAGCTTCTCATCAACCTGTGCATTGCCAAAGGATTTTGAGCAGGTTCTCCAAGGCATTAAAAGTTGTTCCAAATAGACGTAGCAGCTCGTCCTGCATTGACCGCGAAAGAGGAAAAAGAAATAAAGGTTAGCACGAAAGGGAAGCCACATTCCAGTAAGATTTGAATAACCCCCAACCACCCTGAAGGTCTGACTCCAAGAGATGAGGGGTGCATGGTTTCATGGGCTGATGCTGGCAGAGCGACCCAAATCCCTTTGACAAAATCATGCAATTTAAATGTATGAACTGGCTATTACACCTGCACTACGGAACACTTCATAAGACATTTTTAAGATTGTATAATTTTCAATTATAAAGAACGTTAGAGAGAGAGAATTGATACATACCAGGGTTTTTTACGTGTTTTCAAATGGTTAACCTGTACCTCTGATTTGGAGTAGTGGTTAAGGTATTGGTCTCCGCTGGCTTAAAGGCCAAAAGGAGAAATGTGGGAATAAGAAGTCATAATCTAAAAGAAAGGTGTCAGATGTTTAGATGTAATAAAATAAAGTTGTTTTTTTTTTTTTAATCAGAGGATGGAAATTGAAGCTAAACTGGCAGAAGCTAAAACAGTGAGGGAGTTTAAAAATGCACGGGCCAGGCACAAAGCCTTCCCCACTCTGAAACGAGATCAAATGACATGGATTAAGGTCAGAGTCTTTACATGGGCAGACTAGATGGGCCGAATGGTTCTCATGGAATCAAAGTTCTTAACAACAAGGGAAAGGGACCTGAAAATTTTAGGCTGGTAGTGCATTAAGTTGTAACATGGCCACTGAGATCAGACCGTTAAGGGAAGGAAGAAAGAAAGGCTAGAGGGGGCTAATGTTACTATATTGGCAATGCTATATTAAATAAGGAGGGGAGAATGGGCAAGGGGTGGTCAGTATGGGATGGTAAAAGTAATGATTGGTGAAACAAGTGGCAAAAGGGAGTGTCTTCCTTAAAACTTCTAGGCGGTGAGGTATTAGAGGTCTGAAGCAGATGACGGAATTATTTTTTTTGGGGGGGGGGTCGCAACACTTACGGAATTAAGCAAAGAGAGAAGCATACAAAAGGGGAATGAAACAGGGAGGCAAAGAAGCAGTTGTATCAAGGGAACAAGAGGAAGAAGAGGGACTATGAGCAGCAGAACTGTTTGATGGCAGGAAGGGACAGAAGGGTGACATGGAGAGAGTGCTGCGCAGACTGTGTTGGTACTTAATCGATAAAAATAAACCTACATGTTCATACTCACTCGTTGAAAGGATCACTCAAAGGCTGGTTCCACACTCTGTGGCCACACATAATGGTGGTTTTGCAAATGCTTGCACAACTACGGACCATCTTGCCTCTGATCGCAAGTTCATGTAAGCCTTACAAGCTGCAAGGGCTCACGGCCTGTCCTAGAATGTTAGATCTTCTCATCATTGCCATGGTCTCTGTCAAATCTATGTGGAATCAACAGAGTCCACCGCTGTCGCTTGTAAAGCAGAAAAAGAAAACAAGTTAATGAGCCACCTTAAAAGGCTGTTCTATTGAGGCAAGCAATTTGCCTTACCACCTAGCCCTCTTTTACCCAATAGTGCACTGGCCCAGGCAATAGCCCGATGCATAGAATAGATGACCATGCAGGAGCATCGCAGACCTTAATAGCACTCGCTCTTGCTTTTTTATTTGGTAAACACAAAAGCAGTAGAACCATTTTCAAAATGATAGAAAGGTATGATTTTCACAAATTATTTTGTATCTAACGTTTCACACCAACAGGCACCTGGGGACTAACGAGTATATGTAAGGGAAAGGATTTTATTTCAATTGCCACCAAAAACAATCAGCTCAGGGTGGTGTCTGTGGGGGAAGGCCATTACAATACAACGGTAACCTACATGGCAACACATATTGTAAAACAACACCCACTGCTCTTTACACACAGAGGGGAAGATGATTTTTGTTAAGCACAAAGGTCTTACCTTTAATGAAGGGCTAAGTCTTCTCTTTAGCCAGTGTCCATGGATGGGCTGCAATCATTTCTTGCTCTATTTCAGGAAAGTATGACAGTGTTAAATACTTTACTGTAATTAAGGTGCCAATATTCTTAAGAGATATTGTGGTGCCACACTCCCTTGGCTATTGTGAGGTACCCTGTGGGACCACATTGGCCATTTTTTCTTCCAAAACCAACAGAGAGATTGAATTACAATATGAACCATTGGCCCATCTAGCCTGTGTGTTTCTTAACGCTGAAGTCCTTGTCTTTGTTTCGGGGCAGCTATACGATTTCTCGGCAAATGTTTATCTTCCATTACCCTACTAAACTCTACCACTTCTGATTGAGAGGCTGTACAACTGATCTACAACCCCGTCCAACAAAATAATTACATTTTCAGAAAGAAAAATCATATACAGGTATCCATGTGACTGACCAGAACAGACATGGAGAGACTGAGGATGGGCAGAGACAGAAGGGAAAAAGGGATTGTGGGAATCTCCAATGGAAATCCCCTGGTAAAGGCATGTGAGATGAAGACGGTGCACTCACAGCCAGAAACGATCATGGCATGGCTGAAAATGGCACAGCTCCATGGAATCTGCTGGTGCTATATAAATAAATGTACTGACAAGGGGGAAAGCAAAAAGATTAGGAGAAAGAACATTTGGCCAGGGAACTAAAAGCAGAGTGGAAACAAACTGTTGAGGGAGGCTCCTCAATTTAATAGAAACAAGCAGGGGAGAGCAGAATGGGACATACAGTACTGAGAGAGGGGAAGTTAATAATAATAACAAAACATTAAAATGCTAAACAGGGCATAGACAAACTGGTAGATCTGTTCCATATGGGAATCATTGCCTAATTTCAAAAATTACAAGAAAGGTCGGATAAAATGATATACCGTATATTCCGGCGTATAAGACGACTTTTTAACCCCAAAAAATCTTTTAAAAAATGGGGGGTCGTCTTATACGCCGGGTACTTACCAAGCCGGAGGTTCCCACGAAGCCACCAATCTCTATAATCACTACGCGCCGGCTATTGATGCCGGCTATGTCATGTCCCGGCGCCCGGCATCAATTGCCGGCGCGTAGTGATGAGGGAGCAGGGAAGCCCGAGGTCTGGCACTTCAGACCTCGGCTTCCCTGCTCTCTAATCACTACGCGCCGGCTATTGATGCCGAGCGCAGGGATGCCGTCATGTCCCGGCGCCCGGCATCAATTGCCGGCGCGTAGTGATGAGGGAGCAGGGAAGCCCGAGGTCTGGCACTTCAGACCTCGGCTTCCCTGCTCTCTAATCACTACGCGCCGGCTATTGATGCCGAGCGCAGAGATGACGTCATGTCCCGGCGCTCGGCATCAATAGGCGGCGCGTAGTGATTAGAGAGCAGGGAAGCCGAGGTCTGAAGTGCCAGACCTCGGGCTCCCACAACAGGATGGAAGAAAGAAGACAGAAGATAAGGTAAGAGATGGGGAGAAAGGGGGGAGAAATATATATATATATGTATATATATATATATGTATATACACACACACACACTGGTGTGTGTGTGTATATATATATATATATATATACACACACATATACTGCGTGTGTGTATGTATATATATATATATATATATATATATATATACACACTGGTGTGTTATATAGTATATATATATATATATATATATATACACACATGGTGTGTGTATATATATATATATAGATATATACACACCACACACACGTATATATATATATATATATATAGCACATACGTGTGTTGCAGTATATATATATACATATATATATATACACATACGTGTGTGTGTATATATATATATATATATATACATATATATATATGTGTGTAAAGGCAGGGGTGTGTGTGGTGAGGGCAGTGTATAAATGTGTATGTATGGACAGGCATATGTGTAGATATATATATAGATATATATACATATCTACACACATATATATATATATATTATATATATATATATATACACATATATATATTATATATGTGTGTGTGTGTGTGTGTGTGTAAGGGCAGTGCATGTATGTATATGTCAGCCAGCAAATCAACCAGCCAATCACCGGTAAGGTACATCGCTTGCCGTGACTGGCTGGTTGTTGTACGCTGGGTAGAGGGGTAGTCTTATACGGCGAGTATAGTCCAAACTCTATATTTGGACTGTAAAAGTTGGGGGTCGTCTTATACGCCCAGTCGTCTTATACGCCGGAATATACGGTAAATGTGTTATTCACAATTGCAACATTGTTAATTACTATATGTACCCATGCTCTCCTGGGTCAACACAAGCTCCATATTCACATGGTTTCATTTCTGTATATATATATATATATATATATATATATATTTTTTTTTTTTTTTTTTTATTTTTTTTTAAAATTTGTCTTGTGTGTGTTTGAAAAAGATCTTGTTCCCCACATTTTTAGGCTTATCAGGAAGTGGGGTGTCAAAGCTCAACATGCAATATTCTCCAGAAATTTGGGGCAGAGTTTTATTCATTTAGCAAAAGTCTTTAGATGTGTCAATTATTCAGAGGTTATCAAGAAGATTCTTCACCACAATTGCACATTTTGGTGGCCATCCCTTAGCATATAAAAATTAAATATCACAGGTTACTGGGGTTCCTACTTTTATCTGTTAAAGAAATCATTCCAATAAACTGAAACAGACTGATCCATCTACTATTGGGGAAGTGTTGGTGACACTCACATATTTATCAGATGGAGAGGATGACCAAGTGTATAAACCATACAATGGTTCAAATTTAATCTAACATGGCACTTACAGACATTTTGGATTTTCTTAAATTTCAAATCTGTGCTTTGATTACATTGCCCATGCTATACTGAACAAAACATTATATAATTTGTAGAGATTCTAACAACAACAACAAAATCTCAACAACAAAAAGTTATAAGCTAAAAAAAGGGTAAAAAGTGAATTGCAAACCAGAGAAAATGGGTATTAGGAGGAAAACAATGAGAGAGGATAGGCTAGAAGAGTAAGAGATACCGGCCTTGTGTAAAGGGGTGAAGACAAACGGCGAAAAGAAGAAGAAAAAAAAAAAAAAA